>ARYC01019321.1:0-32196 GCA_000711775.1 Oxytricha trifallax | reverse complement strand
AAAACCATCATGGCAAGAAGTTTGAAGTAATAGATCCAGAGACTGGTGAGGTCTTCCTTTAAAGAAGAAAGCCAAGAGACCCTTTAGAAACTTTGGAACAAAGAGTAAAGAAAGAAAATTAATTTATTAAAGCAGTAAGAAACCTCCCAGCCTCAGAGATAGTAAAAATCACTCTTAAGATGCATGCACTTAAACTTCTAATATTGAATATAATTGACCTTATAGAGTTTAAAGAAAGTTATCTTATCTTTGAGGATAAATTTGAGAAGAAAGTCATAACAGATAAGTAGTTCGCATACAAGATATATCCGTTCAACTACTTCAAATGCGATGACAAGTATCAAATGGAATTCGTAAATGAATACCAAGCATTTACGAAGTCAAGAGATAGATAGTGCAGATTTATAATAAAGCTCGATGCTATTCTGCTTGCTCAAGATCATGTAGCTTTTCGTCTTCCTCTATATTAAATGACATTAAGAGACTACATTTAAGATTAAAGGACACCAAAGTAGTTACCTCTTATTCTGACAAATGTTTGCAAAGGCATTGAGGAGCTGCACACTCTTGGATATGTTCATAGAGATTTGAAGCCTGAGAATATAATGCTTGACTTTTCACCTCTCAGAGTAGTAATAATAGATTTCAATAGATCATAGAGAGTTGAAGCTTCAGGACTTGGCAACGTGTATGGTACTCCTGGATACTTTCCAGAAAGAGAGGACTGGAGAGATGGTGATATTAAGTGGGATATATGGGCTCTAGCAGATATTATTTGTGAATGCGATATGGCAAGAAATGATTACTATAGCTGCAAAAGAGAGAAAGATTCAAAAAAGAGAATACAGCAATATCTAGACTATAATAAGATAAAAGGTAGAATGAAAGACATGGCTGAGTAGATAATTATTAAGCCTAATCACAGAGCTGACCATACAATAGACTAAATTGTAAGTTGGATAGGAGAGATAAAGTTTAGAAAGCTGCCTCATGATGCTAAAGTACTGTTTGAGTGAATAATAAAAATAAAACACTTGCATTAGACACTTATTTATATTACATTCTAACCCTAAACCCCTACATAAACCCTATTAAAACCCTAATAAAGCATGCGTTAATAGTCTACTTTCATCAATCAAAAACTCAATCAAACAACTTCAGGGGTTTTGGGGTTTTGGGGTTTTGATTACTTCAGGTGCCATATATCCTGGTGTGCCTGAAGTGTCATGCGCATTATCTGGGGACCACATTCTCGATATTCCCATGTCAGTGATGTGTATATACCCATTTTCATCCAAAAGTAAATTCTCAGGCTTTATATCTCGATGAATCATAGCTAAAATATCTTTAAAATTTTATTAAGCTTTCAAGTTATTAATGTTCCTTTAACTATTTAACATTTGGTTGGTTTTATATTTGAAGAAGACTATTTACAGAAGTATACATGAACTTTTTGTAAGTTTCAATAATAAGTATTTAAATTACTTTTAAGTTTTTTTTCTAAAGCTATTACCATAGTCATTTAAAAAAGTAATTATGCACTATAAAAAAAATATTTTTTCCCCAAATATTCTTCTTTAATATGATATTACGGCAATTTTCAATTAAAATTTAAGAGATTATAGAAACTTATCTTAGTGTAAAGATTCTTTCAAAATTTAGCATTTATACATTGATTCAATTTATTGACAAAATAAAAACTAAACTTTTTTTTCTTACTTAATGTACTTCAATTTTTATCTCAAAATTCTATAATTTAATACTTTTAAGTTTTTGTAAATTTTTTAAAGACAAATTATGAATATCTATAAAAGTAAATTTATAGATATTGAAAAATATCCGCTAAATATATTGATCTAATTAACATAACTGAGATAGCTATAAACTTTTTCGAGATTTTGAATGACTCCATTATTATGCATGTACTAAAAACCTAAAAAAATTCTATCTATAAGATCTGCTAGTAATAAAATTATTGTTTTAATATTAGTTTTACTTTATCTTTTTTTTATAGAAAAATGTTTATTAAGACAATATTGTTATCTAGAAATATATTTTTCAATAAATTGTTTTTTTTAATTAAACTAATACACACAATTTTTCATAAATGTAAAACAAATATTTAGAATATATCATCATATTTGATTATTGTATGAATGGATTTTATTTAAAAATTAATCTTAATTATAATATTTCAGTTTAAACTGAGGCAATTAATACATAAATTTAACTGTGATGGATTACTATATAAGTATATTCAAAGTTATTTCATTTTATTTTTCCCCTTATATAAGAATTATTTCAAAATATTTATATTAAGCAAAGTGATTAGATTTTATTTAAAACTTAAATTTTATTTACTTTAGCTTTTATTAAATAAATTAAAGCAATAAAGGATGTTCACTAAATTAAGTGTGGTATAAATGAATTAAAAAGTCATTATTTTGTAGGAATTCAATAAGGTTTGTAGTCATTTAAATTTTCTTTTGATGACCCATCGTATTCTAATTTCTATTAAAAACTAATTTTAAATATTTTTTTTTTATTTACTCTAAGCCTATCAAAATACATGCAATAAAGAATTTTGTTTCTGGTTCTGTAAATTTCTTTCTTTTGCTCAAATGATAACGCAAATCTCCACTTGTAACAAGATCAGTAACGAGATATAAGTTTTCGTAGTCAGAAAAAGCATAGGACATATTAATTAAAAACCTATATAATTATCATTAACTCTATGATTTATAGAAATTTCTATTTTGTTCAATAATTAAGTGATAAACTTACGGATGTTTCAATTAAGATAAGAGTTTTCTTTCATTCATAACAGAGTTGACAGATTTTTTATTAACAATTTTAACTTTAGACATTTCCTTCATGGCATAAAGCGTTTTAAACTTTTTACTCTCCACTTTCCAAACCTAATAAATATCATTATAATTTATTAAGATAGTAAATAAACTTACTTTACCGAATCCTCCTTTTCCAACAACACAATGAAACTTAAAGTGATTTTTTGTGATATCTAAAGAAGCATGTTTGTTAATACTAAAAAAATAAAAAACTACTTTGGCTTTGTTCAATGTTTTCTATTTTGTAATTACAATTGCCCATTTTATTATATTATTATATAAATACAATAATTTTTATTTTTGAATAAAATAAATATTTCTATAAATTTTAATATGTATTTAAACAATATTAATTGCATTTTCAATAAACTGAAATTTATTAATTAATTTTAATTCTATTTTTCATAAACTCTCGGATATTTTTAACACAAATTCATTTGTTAAAAAACACAAATTTAACAAATACATCGAGATATTATACACAAATTTTGATAAAATAAATACCTTAATAATATATTATTTTTCAAGAAATTTTTACTTATTATTCGGAATATTTAATAATCTAAAGTGCCTGGATATTAAATAAAATCAAAATTGTGTATTTTCATAATATAAATTTAAATTATGCTTTTTTGTCGCATTAAAATTTATTTAAAACATATAATCATAAAAAATCATAAAGATTAAAATTTGCAAATATATATATTATAGATTTTATGTATTGATAATTTAATCACATTTTGGCTTCATTTTTATGATAAAATTCATGACCATTAACTTTGCATGTAGATTATTGAAGAATTTCTCTCTTTACAAGTCCGTTTAGATGCAGCTCAAGGTTGTTCATTGCCGCAATTTAGAGCCCCCCGAGAAGATTTCTAGGCCCATAGATAACGCTGTATAGCTCGTCCTTGGTAATTTTATCTCCGTCTTGAAAGCATGAAAGGATTGCTTTGTCTCTGTCTTCCCTGTATTTTATATATTCTTCTAACTTATCTTTTCCATTCACAATAACTGAATCCAAATTCATATCTATTGAGTGAGGGAGGCATATGTGGCTGAAGTCCTATTTTCTTAATTGATAGAGGGAATTCATATAATCAGTGAGTTCGCTTACTGAAGTACTTGGGGTGCCTAAAATAATATCCCCAGAAAACAAGTAATTTTCATTTCTCTTGCTGTTTTCAGCTTTCTTAGTGAAATCTATGCTCTTATTTTTTTCAGAGAGGAGGAAGCTGAAGTGATCTGAAGCATGCCCAGGAGTAAAGAGAGATTTTAATTCAAATTCATCATCAATATCAAAAACTTCTCCATGCGTCAGATCTTGTACCTTCCCTTCAAGTGAGGGATATTTGAGGAAAACTTCCTTCTCAAATTGATTTCCATCAAGTTTTTTGTGAATCATGGGTTCATTTAAAAACCAAAACCCTTTTAGTTCTAAGTGTTACATTTATCAGTTATACCTGAAGTTCAAGTTATTATGTAATAAGTACAAAGTATTTAATAATATTACTTTTTATAATAGTAATCATTTGAAGTTAAACATTAGGGTAATGAATTAGGAATAAATAAATATTTAGTATTAAACTAAAATACATTGCACCCTAATTAACGAATTTCATAATATTAATATTTTTATTATTGTATACATTTACGAATTTTTAACTTGGACTTTGGAGAACTAGATAAAATATTTATTTCTTCTCCCATTTGACGAATATCATTAACTATTAGCATTCTTTGTTTGTGAATTTTTTAGTAATTCAACTGTTGCTGCCTATAAATTATAATAAAAAATTAAGATGTCTATTGCATAAAATTGATTTTTTAATTAGTTTATATTTAAGTTTCTGATAAACTAAATTTATATAAAGTACTTTCACGCCTTAATTCTGTCAAATTAACAATGAGGTAAATTATCTTTTATAATATTAAATTACCTTTATAGATGAGTATTTATATTTATTTAAAAAATGCAACACTTTACTAACTTAAAGATATTTTCCTTTGTTTTTGAAAAGAAGAGTTATAATTTTTCAAAAAAATATCTAAAAGAACGATTAGGACTATTAATTATTCTATAGAAATGTCTTGGGTTTTAATTGATCTAAGTTTTTCCAAGGCCTAACTATTGCCTGTTCTATATGATGTTAAGAATGTCAAATAGACCACCAAAGTGATCGTAGTGACTATGAGTGATCAAAATTCTATCGATATTAACATGCTATTGGTCGTAGAGAAATTTCTTGAAATTTTCCAAGAACAACTAGTTTCTCTCAGGGTAATCTCCTGCCTCTATCATTACTCTGTTAGTACCTTGTCCCACCACATAGCAGTTCGTTCCACATAAAGTAAATAGAGAAGGATTCTCGGCAGGAATATGGTAAATAAAGTCTCTCACTTTCTGATAAAACAATCTTTTGATTCCTGAAGCTTCCATTATAAGTAAATTATTATTATAAAATTTTGGATATCTTGATATTAATTAATTTGTTATCAAATATTTATTACTAATATTTATAATTGTTTCTTAAGAAAATTTATATATATTATTTTTGAAATTTTAATCTCTAACTTTATTATGATAGCAATTATTTAAGAATATAGTAAATAAATAGCCTTTAAAAAGATAAAATTTGAGGTAAAATTTAAGTAATTTATTTTTTTATACTTATATGTATAAATTTAGAAATAAAGAGATTTATATATTTAAAACCAATTTTAATATTTTATGGGATAACAAGATTTTAATTTTCAAGAATTTGAATATTATATGTGAATAGTGAGATCTGGAAATATATTATTAAATTTTGATAAATTATAAGTGAATGTTGCTTTTTATTATTCTTTTGATTATTAACTTACAAGAAGCGCAAAATAAATTTGTTCTCGACTAGCTTAAATTTTATCTAAAATTTATATTTTAGAAACAAAGAATTCTATAAATTTATATAATCTCAGCAAAAAGTAGAACTACTATTAACAGTTTAAAATTGATTTGAAATGAATTAGTACGTATTAAATATAAATTACACTTCCAATCTTCCAAATAATATCGTTAAAGTGTAATCTAAACCTCAAAACCCCTTCAATAGTTTTAAATCTTTTTTATTGATATGTTTAATGTTAAGTTCAAGTTCTTCTGAGTTTTTTTATATTATAAAACATCATTGTATTGTTCATTAGCTAAGATTAAAATAGTTAAAAAAATAAACCTTCTTAAGGTAATGATGATAGTAAAAACTTAAAAATCTAAAATTCAGCTATTAAAATATAAAATAATAATGAATTTAAAATCCAAAATGAATTTTAAAAATACAACCCATATCCCATCATTATTCTATAAATATAACCACATATATATATAAAAATCGAAGAATCATCATATTTTTGAAATAAAGTGAATTGAAATTATAAATTAATCAAATATATTAAAAAATGAAAAAATGACTGATCAGAGGCCTCTGTGCCATTCAATAAATAAGTAAGTTACAAAAAAGATATCTAACATTTTAATTTTACAGGGTTTGCAGCTGGTAAGACTGGAGCCGTCAACGAACAGGGAGTTCACAAGGTCACACAGGGAGGAGCACAGGATGGCAAAAAATTGAATGATGATGACGATGACGAAGAGGATGAGGAAGACGAAACGTTTATTTTTAGATATACTATTTTCATTATTGCTATTACTATTCTTACTATTATTTATTCATTCTTAATTTAATTTCAGATTATTTCAAAAAAATTATGAATGTTTGAGATATTTAATGTAATTAAAACCAGTAATTGATATATTAAAAACTACGATCATAAAAAAGTTTGTCGATTTACAATGCTAAATAAAAAGTGAAATTATAATAATCTTAAAGAACATATAATTTATTTAAATCAAATATATTTTACAATCTTAAAAAAACTCAGTTGCTTTATTTATTATATTGAGTTAAATTTACATCCATACTTCTTATATTCAGTATTTGCATCGTCACATCTAAATGAGCATTCTCTTCCAGCACCATCCATAGAAGCATAAGCAAGACATTAAGAAGTTACAACTCCATGAACAACTAAATAATTAATTGTATGGGAAAGCCATCCACCGCTACATCCAGCATCAAATCCCCAATTCTATTGTAAATTGATTATGTATACCTTAATATGGTTCAAATTGAAATTAAAATATTAAATACAATTTTAATGTGTTTTTATTTTTTTACTTTAAGTGAATATATACTTTTTCTAAATAAAAATTTGATTAATTTATGTTAAAACTTTAAAATATTTTTTATATAATACCTCAAGACCACAAATGAGACATAAATTTATGCAACTATTTGCTTTAGATGTATGTTAGTATTTAGTTTGAAGATCTAACCTATTGGTTCTTGATTCTATGCTATTAAGACTTTTTTTACAGCATAAATTAATTATATTTTCAGCTATATAGCTCTGATATACTTTCCTTCTCTTCTATAGAGAGTTTCGATGTTTCACTCCAAAGTTCCAAAATTAAATATCTATTAAACTTTTAGTTAATATTTTTACAGAAATAGAACTTCCTAAGAGAGTTAATCTAAATTTAAATCTTAATTATTTTAATATTCGTATTAAAAGATAAATTGTTTTTTATATTTGCTTAAATACAGAGAATTTAAGTGCTTTTTATAATAAAAATATTCTTTTTAAAATGGTTAAATAATTTTATGATTAAATATAATTTGGTAAAATACCAATTATAAAGTGATAATATCGAATAATTCTTCTTATACCCGTAGAATAATAATAAAATTAACCTTAATAGTTTCGAATCTACTCTAGTAAAACCTTAAAAATGTATATTATCAAAAAAAAACATTTGAAATCTAAAATAAAATTCAAATAAATATATTAAGTTTTAGATTGTCGAAATCACAGCTTACCATATCCTGTTGTGAAAGCTATACATTTACAGCACCATTACTGTGTAAACATAGTCTATCTTAAAGCATAGATGTTGCAGCGAATGACCAGCAAGATCCACAAGATTATTAATTTAAGACTGCATGTGTGCACCCTGGATGTGCAGTTCTATAGTCATAAGAACTAGGTAAAGTTGTGGTCAATTTCTTTTTAGTATTTTAGTTATCAGGAGATGATTCAATTCCAAGGGCAGTCCCAAGCATTTTGTGGATTCCCATTTTCTTAATCATTTTTACTCCAAAAGATTTAAGACTTTGCTTTATGCCAAGCTGTTCTGGTTAATAACCCAGATTTCCACCCATGCCTCTAAGCTGATCTAAGCTATAATTTTTTAAAGGATTTTCTTCGGGTTCCATAGGATGCCAATCAAGGTTGTGGGCTTTGATCTCTTCTTTCAATTTTTCAACATTTTCTTTCGATATTGGATGAGCTTTGAAATCGAAAGCTTATTAAGAAGCACCTATCAATTAGAAAATATAAACAAATTTTAAGTGAATTGCAAATTTTAAATTTCTTATTATTTTCTTTTAATATAATTTTTTAAATAGAGCGATAACGCTCAAGTTGAAAATAGATTTCATAGTTATTTATTATATAATTTATCTTATTAATATTCTAATCTCATCTATATGGTGATTATAGAGATATAATTATTTGGTATGTGAGGTTGTAAATGTTTTGAGATTTTAATAATTAAAATGTGATTACCATTGATCATACATCAGGGATGCAACTTATTCCAACTAGGTCAAATCCTGCTTGGTCCTCATAGATATTGAAATAGCCACTACTTCCCCAAGTAGTTCCCCACTGATTCTGTGCAATCCAGTAAAGTCTACCTCCATTGTAGCCCCATCCATGTACAATTACAGCATGACCTCCACTAATTGAAGCAGATGGCGAGACTTCATAGTACCCTCCACCATAACTCATGAAATCACTGTAAACAATAAATCCAACCATTACTGGTCCATTAAGATAGATTTCCTCCATCATTTCTTCTTTGCTTGTAGTCATTTTCAATGAGTTAAATTTTCATATATTAGAAACCCAAAACCCTATTGTTGTCTGATTATTTATTCAAACTTTTATATTCAATTAATTTGAGGGTTTTGTAGGTAATATTTAGGGATAAGTATTTAGTTTATAGATTTAATATTTATACAAAGTATGGATTTCATGATTTTTTTTATTAAATCAAATTTAACTGAAAGGTTTGATGTAAATTTAGCTTAGCTTTACATAAGTATCTTTGTAAGGTTCAATCATTTTTATTTAATAGCTTTAGATCAACGATTAGACTTTACTTTCTAATTTCTATAATTTGAATAATAAGATTTAAATTGTAGATATTATTTATTTTTCCTTAAAAATCATATTATCTAATTTCTTTACCATTTCTAATTAGTATTAGTGCATAGATTCAATTTCAAAATAAATTATTTATCATAAAAAACATGAGCATCATAATAAATAAATTATTTTTTTAAATCTGTAGATTATGTCATTTTCTCTTCCAAATATGAACTTAACTTAATGGATAATGTTCCAAGGATAAATGCATTAATTTACTCTTATTTGTCAAAGTATACTTAGTTTATTATAGATATTTTCAAATAGATATAGTATTTTCAAAAGAATTTGAGATAATAATACATTTAATTGAAAAGAATCAGACTAATTCGTGAGATGTCGTTCAAAACTTGTAACTTTACAAAATAATGACTCAAGAAAAAATATAAAAGCTATATATCTATAATTTTATCTATGCTATTAATTGTTGCTAAAGAGCCAGCTAGTCAAACTATTGAAGGATTATGGTGTTTTTAATTACAGACACAATCAATTTATTCTATCTGTTAAAAGATAAAACAATTTAATCCAAATTTATAAAAATAATCTGTAGTATAATTGTCTAAGCTTATCTTCATCTTCTATTGAGTAAATTTTATATTTTATTAGTTTTGTTATTATTTGCTTTTTGTTGAGGGATTGCTCTTTGGTTAATTTAATTTCTTTATGCATTTAGGTGTTGCTTTTAATTATGAAACATAAAATAATGAATTTAATATATAAATATTGCGACTGTGGTTAGCCAAGATATTAATTTACGTTACTTTAATTTTATTATTACTATTGCAAGTTATTTTAAAACTGTTTTGTTGATTCTTGAGAGTTAGCCTATATCTAGCCTTTAACTCCTCCTACTCCAATCTCCAAATCAGATTCAATTTTGATGTGTTAATTATTGTGTTAATCATAGTCGTTATTTTATTATTATTCGAATTTAAATTTATTGTCATCTTCGTTCACATTTTCTCTCTCTACTGTAGAATCGCTCTTTCTGTTGAATTCATCATATCCAACGGCTTAACCAATCTTCTTAATATCATCTATTGTCAAAACATCATTGGGATTTATTGATCTTCTAGGAGGCTCGTCGTCAAATTAAAAATACTACTCCCTGCTGAATAGTTGTCTGTAAACAAAATAGACCATCACAAAACATGCTCCAATAATCAAATTTAAGTAAATTTTATAGATAAATTTTTTTATAATAAATTTAATTAAATAATTATGAGACATGTTAACAATAGAATCACGTTAGAAAGCAAAAAGTAGAGTTTCTCATTTTCGCTTGTTTTTCTTGGTATAGTAACAGATCTCAACTTCACGCTGTCTTAGGTCTCTGTATTTTTCTTCTTTGCTAATTCTGCTGCCAAGTCATCAATTCTACTGTTCTTTTTTGGTATCTACTGGCTAGCTCTGTAATTGTCTGGGGCAGAAATTTTTGAAGCTTAATTGCTTTTTTAATTATTCTGAGATGCTGTGGGTGCATTTTTAGGAAGCGATAACGTGTTGTATTCGTTAGTTAGAGTCGGTATTTTGTTTTATTGATTTTAACTGGATTAAGAAGGCTGATTCTTAGAGGTTTCTGGTGTTGAAGTTTCATTGTGCAATACAAATTGATCGTTGTGCTCTTTTCCATCTGAAAAATGCTATCTCTCTTGTTCATCTTCCATCTTCTAGTTTGCTTTATTCAACATATCTTGCAAATCATCGTAAGTCTTACCCCTTTACTTTCCAGTAACAGGAACAAGTATCTATGCTGAAATGCAAAGTAATAGAATCAAGAGAAGCTTTTTATTATAGATTTTGATTGGGTAATAGCTGATATCACTTAACTTCATTTTTATTTATATTTAAACTATTCAAACATTTCACTTATTTTCTTGTATTTTAATTGTGTTCCTATATACTAAATAGCACATATCTTGAGTAAGATATCTTTAATTATTTATTTCAATTATGGAATCTAAGCAAGTTTAGTAAAACTCCTTACTCATTGAGGATCCTTAAAATTTGGAATTTTATTTCTCGATTGATAGAGGTGGTACTTTCACAGACATCTACTGTGATATTATTCATAAAATATCTGGTTAAGCCGACTAAAAAATAATGAAGCTGTTATCTGTAGATAAGAAAAATTATAAAGATGCTCCAACTGAAGGTATCAGACGTATCATATAAGAATACACTGGCTAGTTGATTAACAGATCAGATAAAATACCAACTAGTTAAATAAAATCGATCAGGATGGGTACCACGGTGGCGACTAATGCCTTGTTAGAAAGAAAAGGAGAAAGAGTAGCTTTGCTTATAAATGAGGGGCTTAAGGATGTTATATCTATAGGTACCTAACAAAGGCCTAAGATATTTGATCTAGAAATTAAAGTAATAAATCAATTAATCTTTAAAATTTTTAATAGAAACCTGATGATATTTATGAGAAAGTCGTTGAAGTCAAGGAGAGAATCAGACCATTTAAGGAATTCGATTAAGATAATCACGATTTAAAAATTGTTGAAGGCTTAAACCAAGAAAAGTTTGTAGTTGTTCACGATTTAGATGTTTTACATGTTGAAAAATAGCTAAGAGAGTTGAAAGAAATAGAAAATTTTGATTGTATTGCTGTTGTGCTTATGCATTCTTATGGTTACTCTAAACACGAAGAAATTATTGGAGAGATAGCTAAGAGAATAGGATTTGGATAAATTTCACTTTCTCATTAAGTTATGACAAGAATTAAAATTGTGAAGAGAGGCTCAACTTGCTGTGTTGACTCTTATTTAAACCCACATAGTAATCAATTTCAATATTTAAAATTTTATAGTTCAAAAGTATTTGATTGAGTTCCAGAAGGGTTTTGATAATGAGCTACTAAATAATGCAAAAGTGTTTTTCATGCAAAGTGACGGTGGTTTAGCTCCAATAGATAGCTTCTCAGGTTCTAAAGCTATTCTATCTGGACCAGCAGGTGGAGTAATCGGTTACTCAAAGACATCAACTGATTTCCAAATAAAAGAATTAAAGCTAAACGAAGCTAACTTATTGCCATCAATTGGCTTTGATATGGGAGGAACATCAACTGATGTGTCGAGATACTAAGATTAGTATGAACATATCTTCGAAACGACAATTGCTGGGATTTCAATTCAAGCACCATAGTTAAATATCAATACTGTTGCTGCTGGAGGTGGTTCAAGATTGTTCTTTACTAACGAAATGTATAGAGTTGGTCCTGAGTCTGCAGGAGCTGATCCTGGTCCTGTCTGCTACAGAAAATTTTATAATTTAATAATTTTCTAAAACACAATGGCTAATTGACAGTTACAGATGCTAACTTAGTTTTAGGAAGACTAATTCCAGATTTTTTCCCAAAAATTTTTGGAGCAAAAGAAGACGAGGCTTTAGATTATGAAGGCAGTTTAAAGTAATTCTAATTGCTAACAAATGAAATAAATTAGTTCCAAAAACAAAATAATTTGCCAGAGCTTTAAGTTCAAGTAAGAATCAAAGTATATTTTAATGTTTTATTGATAGGATGTTGCTATTGGGTTTATAAGAGTAGCAAATGAATCTATGTGTAGACCTATAAGATAGCTAACTTAAGCAAGGGGTTATAATCCTAGAGATCACATTCTTAATATATTTGGAGGGGCTGGAGGTCAACATGCTTGCGCACTCGCTAAAGATCTTGGAATACAAGTAAAATTTAATTTTATAAATCTTATCAATGTAGAGAATATTCATCCATAAATATTGTGGTATTTTAAGTGCTTACGGATTAGGATTATCTGATGTTGTTTAAGAAAGTGAAGAGCCTTTTATGGCACCTTACTCTACTGATATTCTTGATTGTAATTTATCAATATTAAGTTAACTTAACTGTAGAAATTCATTAAAAATTTGATTAAATTAGTGAATAAAACTCAAAGATTCTTGTTAAAGCTGGATTTTAAGCAGATAAAATTAATCATTGTAAGAATAATACACTATATAACCTCTAATTTAGTGAAATATTTTTTGTGGCAAATTTTCCTGCCCAACATTAAAATTCCTTTTATTTGCCAAAAATCATAGAATAAACATATTAATCACTATTTAAATTTTCTTCCATTATATTGAGCAACATTTTTAAACAAATTTTGTTTTTTTATTACTCATAAGAAAGTATTAAAGAATTTATTGTATTAATTAATAATTAATGTAATTTTTATAATAATTCGATTTTTTTCAAGAAATGACAGTTAATGGAAATTTAGATAAGTAAAATTTGTTAATAGATGGTGATAAAGATTTATAAAAATTGTCAAAATTTACAAATTTGTATGAATGGGGCAGGAAACTTCACTCAAAATATTTAAATTTGAGATATGACGGAACTGACACTTCACTTATGGTTTAATCAACTGAAGGTTCAAATGACTTTGACAAGAAATTTGAAGAAATGCATTAACGTGAGTTTGGATTCATGCTTCAAAAAAGAAGAATCCTTATTGATAATGTGAGAGTCAGATCATTGGGCAAGTCCACGATTATAGAACAGTCTAAAATATAAACAAGATAAGAAAACGAAAAAGTCTGTGATCCTATATCTCATAGTTAAGTTTACTTTTCAATTTAAAACGAAGTTAAAGTATTAAGAACACCAGTTTATGACCTTGAGTAACTTAAAGCAGCTGATAAAATATAAGGTCCAGCTATTATCCTAAATAAAACCAGTACAATATTAATAGAGCCAGAATGCACTTCATAGATTGACGATTTTGGTAATATTTTCATAGAAGTAGGGGATGTTTCATAAAAGACATAGTATAAGAATTTGACATCTGTCAATGATGTATCTCTTGATATAGTTGAACTTTCTATCTTTGGACATAGGTTCATGTCAATTGCTGAATAAATGGGTCTGACTTTGTAAAGAACTTCCGTGAGTACTAATATAAAAGAAAGACTAGATTTTTCATGTGCTTTATTTGATCCTTAAGGAAATCTTGTTGCAAATGCTCCACATTTACCTGTGCATCTTGGGTCAATGCAAGAAGCTGTTAGATATCAAGTTAACTTACTTGGAGAAGAGTGGGGAGAAAAAGATGTGATAGTTACCAATCACCCCAAAGCAGGAGGGACTCATTTACCTGACATTACAGTTATTACTCCTGTTTTTAATTAGGGAAAGCCAGTTTTTTATGTTGCATCAAGGGGGCACCATGCTGATATTGGAGTAAGAAATCCTTAAGTTTTAAATTATTAAATAGGGTATTCAACCAGGAAGTATGCCTAGTTTCTCTAAGACTTTAGATGAAGAAGGAGCAGCTATTGAATCGTTTAAGTTAGTGTAGGAAGGTGAATTCTAAGAAGAGGGGATGGGTGTTGTAAACAATTGCCCACAGGTGTAACAATTGCCCACATTTTTAACAATTGCCCACAGGTGTAACAATTGCCCACAAAACATATTTTTAAAAAATTTGCGAGAGCTGAAAAAATATAATCAACATAGCAGGGTCTTAGGGGTACAGCCCCTAACGGGGTCACAAGGGGCAGAGCCCCTTGTTTCGCAAAAGCGAACAAAGTAATTGCAGGGGTCAAGGGGGCGGCAGCCCCTTGTGGGAGGGTTTCGGAAGAGGGCAAAGCCCTCCACCGAAAAACCCATTTTACCACTTGTGAATGATTTGTAAAAGTTATGTGTAAAATATAATCGTTAGATTATAATATTAAAATGGAATCTCTATATTCTTAAATATTTTAAGATGACAACAATAACTCCTTGCAAAGTTCTCTTAACCATTTTATGTCTTGTGGATTCTTGCAGAGACATCTCTAGTGTTAAAGATGTTTAACTTAAATGTCTTTAAAAAATTATCACCAGACTAATAGTCATGAAAATGTTCTTTACTAATGTGATAACAACTAATGTAGGTCACGAAAATCAATCAAAGATGGTTTACTTGTCTATTGTCCTACAAACATGTCTTTAGCTATAATATAAGAAATTTCTTTCAATCTCTATCCTTAAGGACTTAACATATCTGAAACTGTAAAGTATTTATAAGATAATCTAAATTTTAAAACAACAAGACATTCTGTGAGTCAAGTATATTAGTGCTTGAGAAAATATTATTAAGGATAAAATCTTACTTGATTAGCAAACTTTTTAACTTTGTGGGCATGTTTAAATGGATGAGTCTTTGTGGACTCATCGTTCAGTATCTTATTCCTATCCTGAAGAAACTATATTTGATAGACAAATATGATTGTTGGAATAATAGAAGAAGGAAGTCAATGATGTAAGATATTTCAATTTCAAAACAGAACAACATAAACATTAGAAAATTTAATAGCTAACAATGTTGAAGAAGACAGTATCATGCACACAGACGGTTGGGCAAGCTATATTGGAATTAATTGGGAAAACCTTAACATAAGTCATTAAAGGCATATACATCATTCAAATAATGGTGTAAGAAGAACTATGGAGCATAGCAATTTAATTTAGGGACTTTGGGCTGTACTGAAGTATCATACTAAGCACGTTTATAATACCCTTCCAGGAGATCCGCAAATGATAGCTCCATATTTATATGAAGCTGTTTGGAGAAGAAATTTAGCAAAATGTTAGACATCATAAGACCGTTAATAATATATATATATATATATATATATATATATATATATATATATATATATATATAACAGACATTAACACTTAATAATATATGAAATTCTAACGATTATATTTTACACATAACTTTTACAAATCATTCACAAGAGGTAAAATGGGTTTTTCGGGGGAGGGCTTTGCCCTCCCCCGAAACCCACTCCCACAAGGGGCTACCGCCCCCTTGACCCCTGCAATTACTTTGTTAGCTTTTGCGAAACAAGGGGCTCTGCTCCTTGTGACCCCGTTAGGGGCTGCACCCCTAAGACCCTGCTATGTTGATTATATTTTTTCAGCTCTCGCAAATTTTAAAAAATATGTTTTGTGGGCAATTGGTACACCTGTGGGCAATTGTTTACAACACCCGAGGGGATAACTAATTTATTGGTGAATTAAAAAGGCAGTAATCCTTTAATTACTGGTACTAGAAATCTAGCAGACAACTTATCAGACTTAAAAGCTTAAATTGCTGCAAATTAAAGAGGAATTAATCTTGTTTAAAGCCTTATTGAGGAATACAGTTTGATTTATGTGCAAGCATATATGAAGTTTATATAAGAAAATGCGGAATCTAGTGTAAGGAGCATGCTAAAAGAATTGAGTATTTCTTAAGGATTGAAAGAAATAGATACCATTCAAGCTATTGATTATATGGATGATGGTAGCATGATATTATTAAATCTAACTATTGACAGAATAAAGGGAGAAGCACTATTTGATTTTACAGTATTATTTATTGATTAAAAGACTTTAATTTTTAGGGTACTGATCCAGAAACCTATGGAAACTGTAATATATAAATTATATATTTTCCTCATTATAATTTTTACATAACTTAGATTTTGATTTTTAATTAAAATCCAAAAAGGTTATGTAATTTTATATGATTGAATAGTTTTTTTTATATATTTGGTTAATGCCCCTAGAGCCATCGCAAGTTCTGCCATTATTTATTGCTTAAGATGTCTAGTAAACTCCGATATACCACTAAATCAAGGTTGTCTTAATCCAATTAATGTAAGATATTGCTTGCTTTATATTTTATAGATTATTTTACCTGAAAACTATATAATAATTAATGTATGCTATAATAAGAGCTTTTTTAATAAAAAAATTATAAATAACTCTCTCTTGAACCCATCTTCAAAAGCAGCAGTTGTAGGAGGAAACGTTGAAGTTTCTTCTAGATTAACAGACGTAATATTGAAGGCATTTAAGGCATGTGCAGCTTCTTAGGGCACAATTAAAATACAAATTGAATAAAATATTTGATAAAAAAGAGTTTTAGCTTAGTAAAAACATATATAAGCACAAAGAGTACCGTATCTAAATTTACAAATTTAATTTAAAAAATTTCTTATAAAAAACAGCATTATAGTTGTTTATTTCTTATTTTCATTTTTTAAAACTAATTTCTTTTCAAACAGAATAAAATTAACTATAAAATTCACACATAAAATCTTAAATATATTAAAAGGGTTTTGCGATGGGTTTAAAACAATTCCCATAATAATTTAATATTTTCTTATAGATTCAGATTTAATGATAAAGATTTAATCAAAATTCTTAAATATAGATAAAAAATTAAATATTTTATTTCGATTGTAAAAATTGACACTCATGATTAAATAAATACAATTATTTCAATAAAATAATATTATCAATTAATTTTTGAGGGTTAAATGAATAATTTGACATTTGGGGATCAAACCTTCGGCTATTATGAAACAATCGCTGGTGGCTCTGGTGCTGGTCCATATTGGAACGGAAAGCATGGAGTACATACTCATATGACAAACACAAGAATCACTGATAGTTAGTTAGTAAATATTTTTATTAAAGTAATCGGTCTAAAAGTAACTAAAGACAAACACAAATTTTCAGATTCAGTCTCGACCTATAAAATAAACTCTAAAAAATATAATGTCAAGAAATATTTAGCTTTTTAAGTATAACATGCTCAAATAAATCTCCATCGTTTTAACTAGTCTATAAATTCCTGAGATAATCAATTCTTTAGTTAATTATAAATATCAGAGATCTAAAGATTTTTTACAATCTTTATCCCGCTTTTATTTAATTTCTTAAGTTTAAACAATTTATAGATAGTGAAATATTAGAACTTAGATATCCAGTGCTTTTGAGAGAGTTTCACTTCAGAGAAGGATCTGGTGGAAAAGGTAAATTTAATGGAGGCGATGGAATCATTCGAGACATTGAATTCTTGAAGAATAATATTTAAGTGGGAATATTGAGTGAGAGAAGAACTTCTGCTCCATATGGATTAAAAGGTGGACAAGATGGAGCAAGAGGCAAAAATTTGATTATTTATCAAGATGGCATGCAGTAAAACTTAGGACCTAAAAACTCTATTACACTTTAATAGGGAGCAAGAATAAGAATAATGACTCCTGGTGGAGGAGCTTATGGAAAATTGAATGATCTTAACTGAAGTTTAAGTTTATTTTTAATTTAATTTAAACAAATCTATGAAATATTGATGTCAAAAATAATAATTCCTATATATAGCAAAAGCAAAGCTTATTTTTAACAATCTAAGATTATATAATTTATAATATTTTCAATTGATCATTAAATCCTTAAATTTATTACTTGAAGAGTTAAGTAAATAGAGAATATAAAATTATCCTTTAACTCTTGTGATTCTTGCTTTTTATAATATTGCTATTTTTTTTTATTTTATATAATTTATTGGATCATTTTTTTCCTTATATTTATTTTATATTAGTAGATTCTTATAAATTCTCAGGCACAAGTATTTATATTGACTTTAAATCTGATTATTTACAGATAGTTTTTTCTCTTAATATTTTTGCCTTAATTCTAGATTATTTAACTGTATTGCCTGATATTCAATCATTTCTTATACAAAAAAATTGCTATATGGTTCTATTTATTTATTAGATTCTTAATCAGACTCTTAAATCAATAATTTTTTATTATGATTAAAGTGGTCAGGATAAATTAACACTTTATTTTGATTAATATTATATTACCTATCCTATTTTATTTTCGTACAAATGATTTCATTGTAATTTGAAAACTAATTTTGCTATTTATCTTTTTAAAGGTTGTGATCGATATTGACTTAGGCGTTGTACTTTTTTTTCGATTAATTTTGAATGGCTATGTTAGATCTTATTGATTTTTAAGAATTTTCAATATCTTATACTAACTAAATGTGTATTTATTTCAATAAACTTTTTTAATTTTTTATTTAAACTCAGTTTTATATAAGTCACATCTTTAAAGTATATTTTAAAGACATTTGAAACAATTCGTAAAATAAGTAACATACAAAAGAAACTAATAATCTTATATTATTATTATTCTATTCAAGAGGAGTCTTTCTTGGCTTGTTAAGCTATATTTGAGTAATGACCAGCATACCTAAAAAATAAATCATTAAACTAAAAGTTCCTTACTAGTATTAAGGTCTTTGTTATTGAGGAATATTATAGACATAACCGATTTGTTAGCCCTCCGCACGGGGTTATTCTTTTGCAATCTCTTACTGTAACAAAAAGTATGGACTTATTAATTGGAAATTATGTGAGTAAAAAATCTTATATTTTAATATTAGTAATATAATTTAAGGACTTTAATTTTTCTGAATCTATTCTTGAACTTGTTAAGTAGGCTTAGCTATTTCTTTGTTAGTGCTTAAGTAGGGTGATTGCTATTAATGCTCTCTCATTTGATCTATGATGCGTTTTCTTGCATTCTCTAAATATTTATACTCAGCTTGCTATTCTGGTGTTAAATTAGATACTTGTTCTTATGATAAGGGAGAGTTAATAGGGTTAATTCCAGATGTAGTTTAAGAAGTTGTCTATTAATTTTGAGGTTTTGATTAGAGTAATTAAGCCTTTTGCTAGTCTTACAAAATCTTCTACATATGAGCTTCTTGAACTGTATGATGCTATGAATTAATTGAATTTTGATCATTGGGCGTTTAAGATTACATGTTATGTTATTAAAATTGAGGCATTTAAGGCATCATTCCTGAATTCATCATTCCTTAAGGCATCTGGAAACTTTAATATAATAATTAAATTTTAAAACCACTTTACATTTGCTGTTGAACATTTTGTTAGTTAGAAGCTTAACTCTCTTGTAAGTAATTCTATACTGCTGATGGATTTGCTAACTTAATGTAATCTACCGGTCCTTGTAACATTTACTCTTGATACATATTCATTCTAATTAGTTGATTTTCATGTTTTTCCATCATAATTTATCTAAATAAATCAATGTTGATCTTGTGGGGAAAATACTTGAGCACTAAACCCAAAGCAACTTCTCCATTTTAATCTCTGGGGTTTATCAAGTGATTAATATTTAATCTCTTTTGATTATTAAGAAGAGACTGCATGTAAAAGAAACCAAAGACATAAAAACCTATTTATGCATAGTAACCACGTTTTGTACCTAAATAATTAACTAGCACTGAATCTATACGATTTCCTATAAGTACGTTTAAGAAATAGAGTACTGCTCCTGAAGATATCATATGAATGAATTGATTTGTCATGGCATAATTCTAGAGTTTTAGGTTGTAATTAATAATATGATTATTGTCAGCAGTTGGTTATCGAATCTATTACAGATACATTTCTTTATAAGATTGCTAAATTAAAAAGAATTCATTTACAGAGAAGTTCTTTAAAAGTCTTTAACTTTGAATGCCTCGATACTAATTGAAGTAATCCATTTCTTTAATTTCGAAATATTTTATGGCTCTAAAATTTATTATTTATAAATCCTCGAACATTTATTAAAACAAAACAGTTCTAATTTAAATGTATTATTAGTTAAAATGAACTTAAATAATTTCTCTAAATAATCTTGTCTTCTCAAAGTGGATTGAGTAATCAAATTGTTACTTTCCATTAAATGACGCATGTATCATTTCCTCCAGTAGAAAATAGATATTAATCATTTTTAGCAAACTTGACGTTAGTAACATGGGAAGAATGGGCTCTTGCTTCCAGAAATTCTGATCTTTCTTCAGCTGATGGATATCTAAAAACTTTGACTAAACTGGAATCGTTTCCTGTTGCAAGTAAATGATAACCATCAGGGTGAGGTTTATATGATCTATCAACTGCATTAATGTCTGAACCGTCTTCATAAGCAGGCCAAATACCTTATGTAGGCCATCCAATAGGGCATGTCCATGTTGCCCAAAACTCATCTTTGAAATTTGAAGCTCCACTCTTATCTTATGTACCTCCTTCAGCCCTAAAATACAGTAACTCGTATGACAAATCATTTGAATGTAGAGACCCTGAGTCTTAAGACCAATCAATATGAGTCACACCAGCTGTGCTAGCTTTACATTTTGCTTTCAAATCTAATTTTGGTAGGGTGTAAATGTAAATACTAAAGTCATGTGAAGAAACAGCCAACATCTTAGCGTTTGGTGAAAATTTAAGGTCTTAAATAATTTTATCGCTAGCTTTCTTCTTGGCAACCATTGCCCAATTTGTAGTTTCATATATTCTAAAAGTACCATCTTTGAATCCAACTGCACAGAATTTCCCATCACTGCTTACATCACAGCATCTTCCTTTTGTAGCATTTGAAAGTTCTTAAGTAGCAGGATCTAATGGCATTGGTTGACCCTTCTAATCAAGGTTCATAGGAATGCAAGCAACTTGTTTCTTTGCTATAATGTCCCAAACTCTTAATGTAGCGTCATCACTAACACTAACATACATGTTTTTCTGGGTTGGAAGAACAGCAAGACCCCAAACTTCGTTATAAATAATATTTATTTATATTTATAAAGTTGTTGTCTTTGTTACTGGGTGAATAATGGCCATTAACTAGCAACTTATGATTTCCAACTTATTTAGAGGGAATGTTAATTTAGACTTCATATATTTCAGAACCAAGAGTTCCAACGAACAGCTACTGATTATTAAGATATAGTGCTCTCACTTTTCCACAGCATGATCCCCATACTGTTTCATCAATTGTAAAGCTGTGTAATAATTGAAGAGTGTTAAAAGCTAGGATGTTAACTTTATTATCTTTTCCTCCTGTTAAGACGTATTATGTTCCTGAAATGTGAATGCAATCCATTGGCTTATCATGTAGTTTAACTGTCTTTGAAATTGAAGTTCCTTGCCAAACATATAATTCACCAGTAATGGAAGCACTGAGGCATTATTCTCCCATATATCTGCATACGCCATGTCTCATATCATACTTTCCAAATACTCCTCTTTTGCTAGTTAAAGTAGCTCCCACACCCCATTCTTTGAAATGTTTAACACCGGATGTTGCAAAAACTTAATCATTCTTAAATGAAATATCTATAATCCAGGCTTTATCTCCTTTTTCAGTTCCTAAAAGGACACCTGTTTCTACGTTGTAAACTGCAATCGTATGATCTTCATCTATTCAAAACCTTTAACACAAAAAAATATATTTTTAGTATGTAAATTTTCTATATTTTCAGTAAATTAAGAATTTTATAATATTTTTCAGTAATATTTTAACTATACAATATTTTTAAAAAAATTATATGCTTATATTTTTTCAAAAATATAATTTAATAACAAATAAAACATATAAAAAAATACATGAAAAAACAAATTTCAAAATTCTT
Organism: Oxytricha trifallax; assembly: GCA_000711775.1. Classification (NCBI taxonomy): domain Eukaryota; phylum Ciliophora; class Spirotrichea; order Sporadotrichida; family Oxytrichidae; genus Oxytricha; species Oxytricha trifallax. The sequence goes on along the minus strand of ARYC01019321.1, from coordinate 9,746 downwards.
TTAATTCTTGATAAGAGAAAATAAAATTTGAATAATTTATCAAAAACATTATTTAATTTATTGCAACAGCAGCCAATGATTTACCAGTTGGCGAGAAAGATAATGCTTAAATTCCCTTAAAAAGCTTGCCTTAAAGTTTGTGTACAAGTGTCATAGTAATTGCATCCCAAATGCAGATGATTGGTTTAGGCCCAATTTCACCAGTTGCTACCAATCTCTTGTCAGGTGAAAAAGCAATAGCAGTAACATCGTCTGTGTGCATATTAAAATATCTTTGAGAATGTTCAACTGGATTATAAGTAACACCCAGAGCAGCAGCATGGTAAGCAATCGAGCCATCTAAAAGTAAGCCAATATTGTTTCGAGAATCCCTTGATCTATAACCGTGCACCCAATCAATATCTAACTTTATAGTAGGTGGTAGTTTTTAATTTATCTTTGGCTTCTAATACCCAGTTGGATCTCTTATTTATCCAACCCAGGGCTTAACAGCTGCGAATTCTGTGCCGTGACCAACATCTTAAGCATCGAAGAAATCGTCCTCAAGGGCTGGCTTTGCTGTAGCAGCTTTCTATTTTTCTAATTCAGCTTTCTTGGCTTCAGCCTTTGCAAGTTTGGATCGATCAACTTTTGATTCAAAGAAAGATTCGTCATCTCCGTAATCAACTTAAGCTTACTTCGTTTCCTCTTCCTCGTTTTGTTACATTAAGTTTTAGCTTTAAGGATCCTCCATGCTGAAATCTGTCTCCCAAATGATAACAGTTTTATCATTACCACCAGTAGTTACAACATACTTATCGTTTGCACTGAACTTCACCTTAGTTACATGACTACTGTGCCCCATGTAGGAGTTATGTTGTGCTTTCTCAACCACGCAAGGGAACTTAAAAAGTTTTACTTTTCCAAAGTCATCAGCAGAAGCAAGTATTTGACGGGAGTTTGATCTGCACACTGAATTTACATCAGAATAGTCAACACCTGGCCAGATTCCTTGGACTGGGAAACCGAATAAGCATGTCGAATAAATGTATACTAAGTTTTATAAACATGTTTTTTATGAAAGTAGAATTTCCATTATTTTTAATGTCCATGAGTTCCATTCAATATCTTTTGAGCCTGATGCATATATTTTTGACTTTGAGTTGATGTCTATCCACATAAGTTATTTATAAAAATAAGTTCATATGCCTGCGAATTAATTACTATCTTTTGAGAATCAAGAGACCAATCGAGATGAGTTAAAGCAGAAGAAATAGCGACATTCACTGCTGCATATTTTGTAAGAGTACGACCGTTGTCACCCACTGAAACTAACTCTACTCTAGATAAGCCACCATGTGTTCCGAAAGCTATCATTTTGCTATTTGGTGATATTCAAACTTATTTTAATTATTAAAGAAAATTTTAGAAACTTTAATATTGTTATATAATTTAAGAATTAAACTATTACTTCTAAAATAGAATTATTTATTGATTTTGACGTCTTCAACCCATATTTTTTCGTCTTTTGGATTACCGAGTGTGCTTTTGAAACTAGCTAACTAAGCTAAGTTTGTAGCATCAACTGTGTGAATGAACCCACACCTGTCACCTACTACTAGAAATTTACCACAGGACGACCAATCGACTGAAGTCAAATCTATTTAAAATTACTCTGAAACCATCAATTGTTAAGTAGGGTTCCACACTCTGATTAATTTTGTATATAACAATTAAATTAATGGATTGTTTTATCAGCACCACAAGAAGCAAATAACTACTGTTTAGCATGAACAGCACATCCCCAAAGTTCAGCTTGTTTGGTATCTTCAAAATGGCCATTTATAAGAGTCTTGACTTTGGCACCTGTTTGCATGTTAATTTCAATTATTTCTGCACCTCTTGTTCCTACTAAGATTAAGTTTTGAGCTTCTAAAATGTCCATTGATCTAATTCCAGCTTGGAATTTCGACATAAAACATAAGTAAATTATTTAGGAATGATTTAATATTATTTTAATTTAGGTGTCAAATCAATCGTTTTTATTATCTTCAAACTGGCATCAAAGATATTTATTTTTGCATCATTTCCTCCAGTTACTACTTAGGTATTATTCTTGATACTCATAATTGACCAAAGTGCGCTTGTGTGAGCTTTGATTGGCTAACTTACTTACTTTCCTGCAAAACTCAAAAGAGCTCCGGAAGGAGTACCTGCCATAAATCTTTTATCTGCAAGAACATAATTGCAGCAGATTGTTGCTTAAGCACCAGCTGTACCGTAAGTCCCTTTAGTTGATGTCAAGTTTGCTCCATTAAGAGTAAAAAACTTTACATGTTTCATTCCTACTGTTGCAAATTCTGTTTCATCTTTCCAGCAAACATCAAATACCTTATCTGGATCTACTTTTGCATTAGCTAGCATTCTCTTATTTGCCCAATCCCAAACAGCAACTGAATGGAAATCATCTTCACCCACAGATACTAATTTATCACCAGACGGGGAGAATTAGAGATTTCTAACTGCTCTTAAATGAAATTTGTTCAACTAAGCCAAGCATTCTAGAGTTGAAATTTTCCAAATAAAAATATCAATCATTTTAGCTTTTCCCTTGGCAGCCATTTAACCAGTTGCTATGATATCCTTATTGGGATGAATTGCCATAGAAACCACATCTTCTTCATGTAAATTAAAGAATCTTTAAGTATTATAAAAATGCCAAAGTATTAATGACTAAAAATTGTTATTAGCTATTATTTAGTACAATATTTTGAGTTTTATCTAGAACAACTCCTAGAGCAGCAGTTGTAAAAACAATTTCATTTTGATTTTTATATTTCAAATTTCCTCTAGTGTCGAAACTTCTGAAACCATGAGCGTATTTTAATTTTAGATTACCGTTTGGTTTATCCCCTGCATTTGGCATCATTCTAAAATTGCTTGGATAGCTATTTCTAACTTCACCTTCAAATGGCTTCACAGCTAATGCTTGATCTCCATCACCCATTTCTTGTTCTTCAAACAAATCATCATTATTGGTGAAGTCATCTTTAATATTTGAAACATCAACAACTGCTTTAGCAACCATTTTAGATTCTGCAGCACTTGCACTGTCTAGTGTATACTTCCATTAAAAGATGCATTTATCTTCACCACCAGTTGAAATTAAGTAAGGACTATTCTTTATGAATCTCACATTTGTAACGTGAGAAGAATGACCAATATACTATTGGAAGCATGCTCTGTCTACTGGGCAAGGATATCTAAATAACTTAACCATACCAAAATCATCAGCTGTAGCTAATACACTACCATCTGGAGATCTATCGACTGCATTGATGTCTGAACCATCTGCACATGGTGGGAATATGCCCTATACTGGCCATCCTAGACTACATGTCCAAGTACTCCAATTAATTAATACTTATTAAAATACAATTAAACCAAGGTTCATTTTTCAATGAGCTAGCTCCACTTGGGTTATGTTTACCTTAAGCAACATTGAAGAATAAGATATTGTAAGAGGTACAATTTGACATTATATATTGACCGTCTTAACTAAAATCAAAGTGAGAAATACTGCTTGGATGACCTCTCATTTTCTTGAGTGGTTTGAAGTTATCTCTGGCATTGTATGTAAATATCATGCTGTCATGAGCACCTACAGCGCATATTGAATCATCAGGAGAGAATTTAATTTCTGATATAGCATCCTTACGATCCTTTCTTAAGGCGTGTTGAGAGAAGGTTGAGTCCATCATCAAAACTTAGAGAGTACCATTTGTGTAGCCAATAGCTAACTTGGATGCGTCTTTGGTAAAAGCAAGCACATTACCTGCACAATCTAACTTACCAAATTGCTTTTGCTTTCTTAGTTTAACATCCCAAATAGCTAACATCATGTCCTAGCCAATCAATAAATATGCCATTTTAAAATGAAATTAATTCAAAATTCTATCTCTAATAAAACTTTATGAATAGTTACAAACTCTTCTTTTTGAGGATGGCAAGCTAAACCCCACAACTCTCCTTCATAATGAGCTCTCATATGAATATCTGGCTTTGCTTTACCCTTTTTGAATTCCATGATTTCACCACCTCGTGTACCAACCAAAAGAGAGCCATCTTATGCCTCACAAATTGATCTTGCTTTTGGCATCATTGACTTAATATCTGCTTGTTTAAGGTCACATACCTGTAATTATAATTCAAGTTCACAACATAAATTGATTGAAATAAGCACTTTATAATATTAGAGTTAACCAGCAACAGCCCAAAAGATATTGCATAATTTTTAATTATTTTGGTGAAATAATCAAATAAAATTGATTAATCAGTTTAAAAAGTAAAACAAATATCATTCACATAGTAGCCCTGAATATAAAACAACTGGTAAGTAAGGAGAAACTACATATTTTGTTTAATTGATAATTCCCATCACAATTATTTAGTTACTTTCTTGTTAAAAAAGTAAACTTATCTTAAATAACATTTTATCTCTTTAAATGAGTGACCAAATATTTCAATAGAAACTAGAGTCTAAACCCACCATAATCTTAGCTAATTAATAAAAAATTCTTAAATTAAATAAATCCTATATTAATAAGACCATCTCCACCGCCAGTAATTAGACCTTCATCCCTTTTTCTGGAAAACATAGCATGACATCCATCAGTATGTGCTTTCGTTGATTATGTAATAGTATTGCCACTCCACGAAATAATACTACCGTTGAAAGCTCCAGTGTATAGATTATTTCCAACAAAAGCTTAGCATAAAATCCCTTCTTAAGCCGCTTTAGCACCCCATCCTGTTCCTTTCTTTGGTTTTAAAAGTCCACCAGCAAAAGTATAAAAATTTACTTCCTTCACACATGTTGCTACTAATTCAGTACCAGCTGGATTAAAACCCAAACTTTATAAAATACTGAAAAAATAAAATAATAAATATGTGGATTATTGTGTTTTAAACTAAGTATGTTAGCCTTTGTACCTTTCCCACTAGTTATGGGCTTGTGCTATTCACCTGGTTTGGTAGGTTTATTATTCCAGTCATATATAGCAATTGTGTGATCTTCGTCAAATGCACTGGCCGCTAGATATTTTCCATCTGGAGAAAATGCTACACATTTTATACCTTTCAACAACACCCCTTGAAGTCTAGTTACACATTTAATAAAGAACTCATTTATTAATTTATACTATAGGAGCATTTTTTTAAATTGCATTGTCTCGGTATCCCAAACACATAGCCAAGGCTTTGGTCCAATTTACCCAGTTGCTGCATATCTTCCTGAAGGATCGACTGCCAAACAATGAATGTCATCATTATGTTCAAAGAAGAATTTTTGAGTATTTATAAATTCAAATTTGTATTATAAGAAATGTAAATATAAATATAGTATTTGTTCTTGGGTCATGAACTATTCCTACGCCTGCGGCATGGTAAACTAAGTTTCCTTGATGGTTATATTTAAGGTTGTTTCTGGCATCATGACATCTGTAGCCATAAATATGCTCGAGCTTTAAATTTGCATCAGGTGCTTCACTATCTAAAAGATTTTATATAATGCAATAATCTCTCTTTGAGGGTTTGTAACTGGTGGGTACAGAGTTATTGACAACACCTAACCAAGGTTTAACTGCCATGAATTAATCACCTTCTCCCACACCTGCTTCCTCAAACATATCTCCATCATCATTTTTAGCTATTTTTACGTCAATACCATCTTTTATGTTCTGTTTCTTTTCACTCTTCACCAAGTCCTTAGGATTGCATTCGTTTTCCAGATCTGGGTCTACGTCTGGTGCAACACTACCACCTCCACCAAAGTCCATTCCTAGATCCTCCTTCCTTGCAACATTGGCATTCAAGAGAACTTCTAAGATTTACTTGTCTTTGCTAATATAAGTTTTGAATTCCTTCAGAGTAATCTTCTTGTCCCCATCAGTATCTGCTAATCTAAAAAAGTCGTCTGTCTTCTTCTCTATATCTTTAACTAATAAGAAATCATTTAAATATGATTAGAAAAATTTATATTTTAATCTTGGATACTTGGAGGAGGCAATTTTTGAATAGACTTCAAAGAAGTAAGTGCATTGGTCATTAGTATAACGAGCTCATCACGAGAGATGTATTTAGAACCATCAAAATCATATAATCCAAAAATTAGCTCTGCTTTTTCCTATTAAATTTATATATTTTAAATACTATTGAAAGATGTCAAGATTAAGATTATATTTTTTTTTTCGAATTTCTTTGTTATTAAATGGTGAATAATAATAAAAATAATAAATCCATGTCTTACCTCAAGTGTAGAATGGGACAGCATAGTCATTGCACAAATAAATTCATAAGAATCAATCTTTCCATTGCCATCCATGTCAAAATGTTCAAAGAGCTAATATTCAATTTATTTTCAACAAATTGAAGTATTTTAAAATGAATTCAATCAAAATTAACAACTTACAATATTGCATTCTCTATCTGAGCACTTAAAATAAGTTTTTAATGAGTCTTTGTCCAAAGTAAAGTCATCGCTGGCCAACTCAAATCGCTCTCTATAGTTTTAATTTAATAAGATTATCTTGAAGATTAGATTTAGTTATTTTTATGGATTCAACGCATTTTGGAGATTATATTAAGGATTTTAATGAAACTTACTTGAGCTTCTTGATGTAGCCTGGTGAGAAGTTAGAGAATCTATTTAAAAACAGTTATAATAATTGTGGTATCATACGTGGCAAAATTAACGTTGTTTGCAGCTCCTTTTAGTTAAGATTAATCAGATCCCATAAGTAAGTAGTTACAATTATTTTATTTAAAATATAATTAAATTTCTTCAGAAAATACCTTAAATCATTAAAAATCATAATAAGTCTAATTTATAATTTATTATAGAGATTTTAACTAGATATTTTCTCATGAATAACTAGTTGAAAAATAGTTAAAAGTGTAATTTCCTATATAAATTAAATTCGTAAATGTAATGATGACATCTATAAGAATTTCTTATACAAAAATTCCAAATCAATTCCTAGTAAAATTTGAGCTCATGTAATATAATATAAAAAGTGTGTATATCTTTCATATAATTGCCTGTGGTTTCCAAATCAATATTAGCAAATTATTTTTTACAAGCTAATCTGCTTAAAATCTTAAATTTTTTCTGTACTACTCCTATAGTGAAATAAAATATACACATTCTAGTACTCTCTTTATATAAAATTAACTTTTGATTAAATACATTAAATTTTAGTACCTTAAAACTATTTTCAGTTGAGATATGACTACATTTAATTAACAATAGAAATCCTTAATTAAAAATTATGATATATTTGATTTATCTAATTCTAAAATCTATATTTAACAATAATTTTATTTAATTAATTTTGTTAACTTAAAATTGGATCTCTGCTTCCTTTATTTATATATCTTAAATATTTATTAATTGAATTTATATTGGTTATTGTACATTTTGATTCGCCTTAAATCCAGAAATATTTAAATAAAATAAGAAAGCAAACATTATATTCACAATTATTAGAGCTGCGTTAATAAATTTAGTAAAAGTTAATCTGTCATTAAGTAATCCAGTTATGTCTTTTTCCATTAACCCATTCTCCTTGTTTCTTGGATCCATCCTTGGAGTTATAGTAGATACCAATGCCATGTTGCTTGTCAGCTCTCCAACTTCCAATATATTTATTTCCATTTGGCCAAATAAATGTGCCTTCTCCATCTTTCTTTCCATTTTTAAAGTCACCTTCATATCTTCTGCCATCGCTCCAAGACTCTGCACCTCTGCCTTCCATATTACTCATTCTGAACTCACCTTCATAATACTTGTCTAAATCTGCAAAATAGTACTTTCCATGGCCTTCAAATTATCCATCAACAAAGTCACCTTCATAGTAGCTTCCATCTTCCCACAAAAATCTACCTCTCCCATGTTTTTTACCCTTGAAGAATTAGCCTGTATATGAAGTTTTAGCACTATTCCAGCTTTCCTCACCATTTCCATGTTGCAAATCATTTTCCCATTATCCTACATATCTGGCACCATTAGTGTCAATGAAAGTTCCTGTTCCATTTGCTTAATCGTCTTTCCACTCTCCTTGGTAAATATCTCCGTTTGCATGGGTCATTCTTCCCATTCCATTGCATTTACCATTTTTCCACATTCCTTCATACTTTGAACCATCAGGCCACAATTAAACTCCAAGACCATCTCTTTAATTTGTTCTCTTATTCCTAAATTTAACCTTAAGTTATGATTCTTTGAAGCGAATAGTATCAAGCAAATTCTCTCCAAAAATTGAAGATATTTGCGCAATTATGAAAATAAATTGTTCTTAATTTCAAACTTACCATTAGCCTTTGTATTTCTTTCCATCTCCTACTTCTTGGAATAAGTCAATGTATACTCTCATAACACCATCATTTTGTAAATTTCTTATTTGATCTTCAGTTAAAATGAAAGGTCTGGTGCTCAGATTAGCTCTCAATGGATCTCCTCCATTCACATAACTTTCGCTTCTTGCTCTTTCAGAGCCTATAACGTATTATTAACATAAACAGCTCTAATATTTAAATCAAATTATAATTATTTGAGATTATATTGCTTACTGAAAATAGCTTTAAGTTTATCTTCCTTGATCTTATGAAGCTTTTTCTTTGCCAAATGGGTTCTGAAGAGTGATTAAATTTTGACTAGAGTTTAAATTTTTAAATCTCCTTTTTCGTGATTACTAGAGCAAGCTCCCATTAGTACTAGCTATATATTTTATTTTAATTTATTTGACTATGCATTATTACAGTGAATAATAAGATTTAAATGCTAATTTCAATAAAATTTAATCACATCTTTAAGTTATTAGTTCTATTACAAATCTAAGTATGTTAGTTAACTTTCGCCTCAGAAAGTATGATGATTTGTGTTTATTTAATCTTTAGTTGTGGGATTAGAATCTTAGAAGCGTTTTGGTAGCCTAAGAGGGATTAATCGCTGTCAAGAAACTCATTAGTATTTTTGTAATATATTTAACATTTATATTTAAGTATTTATCCGAATCTTTTACTTTAAAATAAATCTTACTTTTTAAAACAATTGAAGTTTTCGTAAAGTTTTATCCTTTAATTTTGTTTTGTTTCTATTTTTAATGATATAAATTAAAAAGAGAAATTGACGATACTTTAAAATTCATAATCATTTCTAATACTATTTTAACTAATATAATTTCCAAGTATCTTTTATTTCAATTATAACTAAAAAGTATGATTTTTAGTTATAATTAAATTATTGTAGTCAATTCTTGTAAAATTACAAAATTAAGTTAGTAGAATGTTCCTTTAATAAAATGATTAAATGAAATTGCTTTAATAGTTTTACATTAAACTATATTTGTTTTATATTTTCTTTGTTCATCATATTCTAGAGAAAAAACAATTAAAAAAGAATTTAAACAACCTATAAAAACAATATTTTGTGCATATGTATATGATTAATAAATGCAAATTTATTATAAATGTTGTATCGATTGCCAATCAGCATATGCCATTCCATATTTAAGTATTTATTTAGAAATTTAAGGGGATAAATTGATAAATAATATCAAAGGTGTGTGAATTTAATATAACAAAAGAATCATTTAATTTTTATAATTTTAATTTTTAAATTATCTTATTAGTACAATCCTTTAATTTTATATTTTATTGCTATTATATTTTGGAATTCAGGTTTAAACAAATTTTACAGACAGCATTAG
>ARYC01019320.1:0-20015 GCA_000711775.1 Oxytricha trifallax | reverse complement strand
CATAGCAGTAACATCGTCTGTGTGCATATTAAAATATCTTTGAGAATGTTCAACTGGATTATAAGTAACACCCAGAGCAGCAGCATGGTAAGCAATCGAGCCATCTAAAAGTAAGCCAATATTGTTTCGAGAATCCCTTGATCTATAACCGTGCACCCAATCAATATCTAACTTTATAGTAGGTGGTAGTTTTTAATTTATCTTTGGCTTCTAATACCCAGTTGGATCTCTTATTTATCCAACCCAGGGCTTAACAGCTGCGAATTCTGTGCCGTGACCAACATCTTAAGCATCGAAGAAATCGTCCTCAAGGGCTGGCTTTGCTGTAGCAGCTTTCTATTTTTCTAATTCAGCTTTCTTGGCTTCAGCCTTTGCAAGTTTGGATCGATCAACTTTTGATTCAAAGAAAGATTCGTCATCTCCGTAATCAACTTAAGCTTACTTCGTTTCCTCTTCCTCGTTTTGTTACATTAAGTTTTAGCTTTAAGGATCCTCCATGCTGAAATCTGTCTCCCAAATGATAACAGTTTTATCATTACCACCAGTAGTTACAACATACTTATCGTTTGCACTGAACTTCACCTTAGTTACATGACTACTGTGCCCCATGTAGGAGTTATGTTGTGCTTTCTCAACTACGCAAGGGAACTTAAAAAGTTTTACTTTTCCAAAGTCATCAGCAGAAGCAAGTATTTGACGGGAGTTTGATCTGCACACTGAATTTACATCAGAATAGTCAACACCTGGCCAGATTCCTTGGACTGGGAAACCGAATAAGCATGTCGAATAAATGTATACTAAGTTTTATAAACATGTTTTTTATGAAAGTAGAATTTCCATTATTTTTAATGTCCATGAGTTCCATTCAATATCTTTTGAGCCTGATGCATATATTTTTGACTTTGAGTTGATGTCTATCCACATAAGTTATTTATAAAAATAAGTTCATATGCCTGCGAATTAATTACTATCTTTTGAGAATCAAGAGACCAATCGAGATGAGTTAAAGCAGAAGAAATAGCGACATTCACTGCTGCATATTTTGTAAGAGTACGACCGTTGTCACCCACTGAAACTAACTCTACTCTAGATAAGCCACCATGTGTTCCGAAAGCTATCATTTTGCTATTTGGTGATATTCAAACTTATTTTAATTATTAAAGAAAATTTTAGAAACTTTAATATTGTTATATAATTTAAGAATTAAACTATTACTTCTAAAATAGAATTATTTATTGATTTTGACGTCTTCAACCCATATTTTTTCGTCTTTTGGATTACCGAGTGTGCTTTTGAAACTAGCTAACTAAGCTAAGTTTGTAGCATCAACTGTGTGAATGAACCCACACCTGTCACCTACTACTAGAAATTTACCACAGGACGACCAATCGACTGAAGTCAAATCTATTTAAAATTACTCTGAAACCATCAATTGTTAAGTAGGGTTCCACACTCTGATTAATTTTGTATATAACAATTAAATTAATGGATTGTTTTATCAGCACCACAAGAAGCAAATAATTACTGTTTAGCATGAACAGCGCATCCCCAAAGTTCAGCTTATTTGGTATCTTCAAAATGGCCATTTATAAGAGTCTTGACTTTGGCACCTGTTTGCATGTTAATTTCAATTATTTCTGCACCTCTTGTTCCTACTAAGATTAAGTTTTGAGCTTCTAAAATGTCCATTGATCTAATTCCAGCTTGGAATTTCGACATAAAACATAAGTAAATTATATAGAAATGACTTAATCTCTTTATAATTTAGGTGTCAAATCAATCGTTTTTATTATCTTTAAACTCGATCAAAGATATTTATTTTTGCATCATTTCCTCCAGTTACTACTTAGGTATTATTCTTGATACTCATAATTGACCAAAGTGCGCTTGTGTGAGCTTTGATTGGCTAACTTACTTACTTTCCTGCAAAACTCAAAAGAGCTCCGGAAGGAGTACCTGCCATAAATCTTTTATCTGCAAGAACATAATTGCAGCAGATTGTTGCTTAAGCACCAGCTGTACCGTAAGTCCCTTTAGTTGATGTCAAGTTTGCTCCATTAAGAGTAAAAAACTTTACATGTTTCATTCCTACTGTTGCAAATTCTGTTTCATCTTTCCAGCAAACATCAAATACCTTATCTGGATCTACTTTTGCATTAGCTAGCATTCTCTTATTTGCCCAATCCCAAACAGCAACTGAATGGAAATCATCTTCACCCACAGATACTAATTTATCACCAGACGGGGAGAATTAGAGATTTCTAACTGCTCTTAAATGAAATTTGTTCAACTAAGCCAAGCATTCTAGAGTTGAAATTTTCCAAATAAAAATATCAATCATTTTAGCTTTTCCCTTGGCAGCCATTTAACCAGTTGCTATGATATCCTTATTGGGATGAATTGCCATAGAAACCACATCTTCTTCATGTAAATTAAAGAATCTTTAAGTATTATAAAAATGCCAAAGTATTAATGACTAAAAATTGTTATTAGCTATTATTTAGTACAATATTTTGAGTTTTATCTAGAACAACTCCTAGAGCAGCAGTTGTAAAAACAATTTCATTTTGATTTTTATATTTCAAATTTCCTCTAGTGTCGAAACTTCTGAAACCATGAGCGTATTTTAATTTTAGATTACCGTTTGGTTTATCCCCTGCATTTGGCATCATTCTAAAATTGCTTGGATAGCTATTTCTAACTTCACCTTCAAATGGCTTCACAGCTAATGCTTGATCTCCATCACCCATTTCTTGTTCTTCAAACAAATCATCATTATTGGTGAAGTCATCTTTAATATTTGAAACATCAACAACTGCTTTAGCAACCATTTTAGATTCTGCAGCACTTGCACTGTCTAGTGTATACTTCCATTAAAAGATGCATTTATCTTCACCACCAGTTGAAATTAAGTAAGGACTATTCTTTATGAATCTCACATTTGTAACGTGAGAAGAATGACCAATATACTATTGGAAGCATGCTCTGTCTACTGGGCAAGGATATCTAAATAACTTAACCATACCAAAATCATCAGCTGTAGCTAATACACTACCATCTGGAGATCTATCGACTGCATTGATGTCTGAACCATCTGCACATGGTGGGAATATGCCCTATACTGGCCATCCTAGACTACATGTCCAAGTACTCCAATTAATTAATACTTATTAAAATACAATTAAACCAAGGTTCATTTTTCAATGAGCTAGCTCCACTTGGGTTATGTTTACCTTAAGCAACATTGAAGAATAAGATATTGTAAGAGGTACAATTTGACATTATATATTGACCGTCTTAACTAAAATCAAAGTGAGAAATACTGCTTGGATGACCTCTCATTTTCTTGAGTGGTTTGAAGTTATCTCTGGCATTGTATGTAAATATCATGCTGTCATGAGCACCTACAGCGCATATTGAATCATCAGGAGAGAATTTAATTTCTGATATAGCATCCTTACGATCCTTTCTTAAGGCGTGTTGAGAGAAGGTTGAGTCCATCATCAAAACTTAGAGAGTACCATTTGTGTAGCCAATAGCTAACTTGGATGCGTCTTTGGTAAAAGCAAGCACATTACCTGCACAATCTAACTTACCAAATTGCTTTTGCTTTCTTTTTTCAACATCCCAAATAGCTAACATCATGTCCTAGCCAATCAATAAATATGTCATTATCAAATAAAATGAATTCAAAATTCTGTCTCTAATAAAATCCTATGAATAGTTACAAATTCTTCTTTTTAAGGATGGCAAGCTAAGCCCCACAACTCACCTTCATAATGAGCTCTCATATGAATATCTGGCTTTGCTTTACCTTTGAATTCCATGATTTCACCACCTCGTGTACCAACCAAAAGAGAGCCATCTTATGCCTCACAAATTGATCTTGCTTTTGGCATCATTGACTTAATATCTGCTTGTTTAAGGTCACATACCTGTAATTATAATTCAAGTTCACAACATAAATTGATTGAAATAAGCACTTTATAATATTAGAGTTAACCAGCAACAGCCCAAAAGATATTGCATAATTTTTAATTATTTTGGTGAAATAATCAAATAAAATTGATTAATCAGTTTAAAAAGTAAAACAAATATCATTCACATAGTAGCCCTGAATATAAAACAACTGGTAAGTAAGGAGAAACTACATATTTTGTTTAATTGATAATTCCCATCACAATTATTTAGTTACTTTCTTGTTAAAAAAGTAAACTTATCTTAAATAACATTTTATCTCTTTAAATGAGTGACCAAATATTTCAATAGAAACTAGAGTCTAAACCCACCATAATCTTAGCTAATTAATAAAAAATTCTTAAATTAAATAAATCCTATATTAATAAGACCATCTCCACCGCCAGTAATTAGACCTTCATCCCTTTTTCTGGAAAACATAGCATGACATCCATCAGTATGTGCTTTCGTTGATTATGTAATAGTATTGCCACTCCACGAAATAATACTACCGTTGAAAGCTCCAGTGTATAGATTATTTCCAACAAAAGCTTAGCATAAAATCCCTTCTTAAGCCGCTTTAGCACCCCATCCTGTTCCTTTCTTTGGTTTTAAAAGTCCACCAGCAAAAGTATAAAAATTTACTTCCTTCACACATGTTGCTACTAATTCAGTACCAGCTGGATTAAAACCCAAACTTTATAAAATACTGAAAAAATAAAATAATAAATATGTGGATTATTGTGTTTTAAACTAAGTATGTTAGCCTTTGTACCTTTCCCACTAGTTATGGGCTTGTGCTATTCACCTGGTTTGGTAGGTTTATTATTCCAGTCATATATAGCAATTGTGTGATCTTCGTCAAATGCACTGGCCGCTAGATATTTTCCATCTGGAGAAAATGCTACACATTTTATACCTTTCAACAACACCCCTTGAAGTCTAGTTACACATTTAATAAAGAACTCATTTATTAATTTATACTATAGGAGCATTTTTTTAAATTGCATTGTCTCGGTATCCCAAACACATAGCCAAGGCTTTGGTCCAATTTACCCAGTTGCTGCATATCTTCCTGAAGGATCGACTGCCAAACAATGAATGTCATCATTATGTTCAAAGAAGAATTTTTGAGTATTTATAAATTCAAATTTGTATTATAAGAAATGTAAATATAAATATAGTATTTGTTCTTGGGTCATGAACTATTCCTACGCCTGCGGCATGGTAAACTAAGTTTCCTTGATGGTTATATTTAAGGTTGTTTCTGGCATCATGACATCTGTAGCCATAAATATGCTCGAGCTTTAAATTTGCATCAGGTGCTTCACTATCTAAAAGATTTTATATAATGCAATAATCTCTCTTTGAGGGTTTGTAACTGGTGGGTACAGAGTTATTGACAACACCTAACCAAGGTTTAACTGCCATGAATTAATCACCTTCTCCCACACCTGCTTCCTCAAACATATCTCCATCATCATTTTTAGCTATTTTTACGTCAATACCATCTTTTATGTTCTGTTTCTTTTCACTCTTCACCAAGTCCTTAGGATTGCATTCGTTTTCCAGATCTGGGTCTACGTCTGGTGCAACACTACCACCTCCACCAAAGTCCATTCCTAGATCCTCCTTCCTTGCAACATTGGCATTCAAGAGAACTTCTAAGATTTACTTGTCTTTGCTAATATAAGTTTTGAATTCCTTCAGAGTAATCTTCTTGTCCCCATCAGTATCTGCTAATCTAAAAAAGTCGTCTGTCTTCTTCTCTATATCTTTAACTAATAAGAAATCATTTAAATATGATTAGAAAAATTTATATTTTAATCTTGGATACTTGGAGGAGGCAATTTTTGAATAGACTTCAAAGAAGTAAGTGCATTGGTCATTAGTATAACGAGCTCATCACGAGAGATGTATTTAGAACCATCAAAATCATATAATCCAAAAATTAGCTCTGCTTTTTCCTATTAAATTTATATATTTTAAATACTATTGAAAGATGTCAAGATTAAGATTATATTTTTTTTTTCGAATTTCTTTGTTATTAAATGGTGAATAATAATAAAAATAATAAATCCATGTCTTACCTCAAGTGTAGAATGGGACAGCATAGTCATTGCACAAATAAATTCATAAGAATCAATCTTTCCATTGCCATCCATGTCAAAATGTTCAAAGAGCTAATATTCAATTTATTTTCAACAAATTGAAGTATTTTAAAATGAATTCAATCAAAATTAACAACTTACAATATTGCATTCTCTATCTGAGCACTTAAAATAAGTTTTTAATGAGTCTTTGTCCAAAGTAAAGTCATCGCTGGCCAACTCAAATCGCTCTCTATAGTTTTAATTTAATAAGATTATCTTGAAGATTAGATTTAGTTATTTTTATGGATTCAACGCATTTTGGAGATTATATTAAGGATTTTAATGAAACTTACTTGAGCTTCTTGATGTAGCCTGGTGAGAAGTTAGAGAATCTATTTAAAAACAGTTATAATAATTGTGGTATCATACGTGGCAAAATTAACGTTGTTTGCAGCTCCTTTTAGTTAAGATTAATCAGATCCCATAAGTAAGTAGTTACAATTATTTTATTTAAAATATAATTAAATTTCTTCAGAAAATACCTTAAATCATTAAAAATCATAATAAGTCTAATTTATAATTTATTATAGAGATTTTAACTAGATATTTTCTCATGAATAACTAGTTGAAAAATAGTTAAAAGTGTAATTTCCTATATAAATTAAATTCGTAAATGTAATGATGACATCTATAAGAATTTCTTATACAAAAATTCCAAATCAATTCCTAGTAAAATTTGAGCTCATGTAATATAATATAAAAAGTGTGTATATCTTTCATATAATTGCCTGTGGTTTCCAAATCAATATTAGCAAATTATTTTTTACAAGCTAATCTGCTTAAAATCTTAAATTTTTTCTGTACTACTCCTATAGTGAAATAAAATATACACATTCTAGTACTCTCTTTATATAAAATTAACTTTTGATTAAATACATTAAATTTTAGTACCTTAAAACTATTTTCAGTTGAGATATGACTACATTTAATTAACAATAGAAATCCTTAATTAAAAATTATGATATATTTGATTTATCTAATTCTAAAATCTATATTTAACAATAATTTTATTTAATTAATTTTGTTAACTTAAAATTGGATCTCTGCTTCCTTTATTTATATATCTTAAATATTTATTAATTGAATTTATATTGGTTATTGTACATTTTGATTCGCCTTAAATCCAGAAATATTTAAATAAAATAAGAAAGCAAACATTATATTCACAATTATTAGAGCTGCGTTAATAAATTTAGTAAAAGTTAATCTGTCATTAAGTAATCCAGTTATGTCTTTTTCCATTAACCCATTCTCCTTGTTTCTTGGATCCATCCTTGGAGTTATAGTAGATACCAATGCCATGTTGCTTGTCAGCTCTCCAACTTCCAATATATTTATTTCCATTTGGCCAAATAAATGTGCCTTCTCCATCTTTCTTTCCATTTTTAAAGTCACCTTCATATCTTCTGCCATCGCTCCAAGACTCTGCACCTCTGCCTTCCATATTACTCATTCTGAACTCACCTTCATAATACTTGTCTAAATCTGCAAAATAGTACTTTCCATGGCCTTCAAATTATCCATCAACAAAGTCACCTTCATAGTAGCTTCCATCTTCCCACAAAAATCTACCTCTCCCATGTTTTTTACCCTTGAAGAATTAGCCTGTATATGAAGTTTTAGCACTATTCCAGCTTTCCTCACCATTTCCATGTTGCAAATCATTTTCCCATTATCCTACATATCTGGCACCATTAGTGTCAATGAAAGTTCCTGTTCCATTTGCTTAATCGTCTTTCCACTCTCCTTGGTAAATATCTCCGTTTGCATGGGTCATTCTTCCCATTCCATTGCATTTACCATTTTTCCACATTCCTTCATACTTTGAACCATCAGGCCACAATTAAACTCCAAGACCATCTCTTTAATTTGTTCTCTTATTCCTAAATTTAACCTTAAGTTATGATTCTTTGAAGCGAATAGTATCAAGCAAATTCTCTCCAAAAATTGAAGATATTTGCGCAATTATGAAAATAAATTGTTCTTAATTTCAAACTTACCATTAGCCTTTGTATTTCTTTCCATCTCCTACTTCTTGGAATAAGTCAATGTATACTCTCATAACACCATCATTTTGTAAATTTCTTATTTGATCTTCAGTTAAAATGAAAGGTCTGGTGCTCAGATTAGCTCTCAATGGATCTCCTCCATTCACATAACTTTCGCTTCTTGCTCTTTCAGAGCCTATAACGTATTATTAACATAAACAGCTCTAATATTTAAATCAAATTATAATTATTTGAGATTATATTGCTTACTGAAAATAGCTTTAAGTTTATCTTCCTTGATCTTATGAAGCTTTTTCTTTGCCAAATGGGTTCTGAAGAGTGATTAAATTTTGACTAGAGTTTAAATTTTTAAATCTCCTTTTTCGTGATTACTAGAGCAAGCTCCCATTAGTACTAGCTATATATTTTATTTTAATTTATTTGACTATGCATTATTACAGTGAATAATAAGATTTAAATGCTAATTTCAATAAAATTTAATCACATCTTTAAGTTATTAGTTCTATTACAAATCTAAGTATGTTAGTTAACTTTCGCCTCAGAAAGTATGATGATTTGTGTTTATTTAATCTTTAGTTGTGGGATTAGAATCTTAGAAGCGTTTTGGTAGCCTAAGAGGGATTAATCGCTGTCAAGAAACTCATTAGTATTTTTGTAATATATTTAACATTTATATTTAAGTATTTATCCGAATCTTTTACTTTAAAATAAATCTTACTTTTTAAAACAATTGAAGTTTTCGTAAAGTTTTATCCTTTAATTTTGTTTTGTTTCTATTTTTAATGATATAAATTAAAAAGAGAAATTGACGATACTTTAAAATTCATAATCATTTCTAATACTATTTTAACTAATATAATTTCCAAGTATCTTTTATTTCAATTATAACTAAAAAGTAATGATTTTTAGTTATAATTAAATTATTGTAGTCAATTCTTGTAAAATTACAAAATTAAGTTAGTAGAATGTTCCTTTAATAAAATGATTAAATGAAATTGCTTTAATAGTTTTACATTAAACTATATTTGTTTTATATTTTCTTTGTTCATCATATTCTAGAGAAAAAACAATTAAAAAAGAATTTAAACAACCTATAAAAACAATATTTTGTGCATATGTATATGATTAATAAATGCAAATTTATTATAAATGTTGTATCGATTGCCAATCAGCATATGCCATTCCATATTTAAGTATTTATTTAGAAATTTAAGGGGATAAATTGATAAATAATATCAAAGGTTTGTGAATTTAATATAACAAAAGAATCATTTAATTTTTATAATTTTAATTTTTAAATTATCTTATTAGTACAATCCTTTAATTTTATATTTTATTGCTATTATATTTTGGAATTCAGGTTTAAACAAATTTTACAGACAGCATTAGTTATTTTAAATAGTTTTATATTTGTGCATTATTTATATAAATTTAAGAAAATAAATTATTCGTTTAATTTTAAAGTACTAAATAAATATAATAAACAGAAAATAGTAATTACTAGTAATTACATTAATAATATGAAATTATATTTAACTTTCCATTATTATGCCAATTAATTCGTAATTAAATAATACTTCTTTTTCAATAAATTATTGCAAATTAAAGACAAATTTTAATTTATTAATATAACGATAGCTCAACTAATTTACAATATATTTTGTTTAGTAAAAATGGCAAGTATTATTTAATTAAAAATCTTTTATTTAAATATTTTATAATTAATTATTATATGTACGATTCTTCGGGAATAGGGATTGGTAACGGAAAAGACGATCCTGATGTAAAAAAAGCCTAGGAATTACGATTTCAAAGAAGAGTTATTTTTGGTATCATATAAAGATATAACTTTAAAAACGTGATATAATTAAAAAAATAAGCATCACTCCATCAGATGAAGACAGATTTGACAGTAACTTGGGAGCAGAAATTTCTGAAGGCTTGAAAAGGAAACTCATGGAGGTTATCGATTTTTCAAATAACACAGATTTCGCAAAGAGGAAAATGAAAGATCATATAGCTAAAAAAGCAGCTCTGAGTTAAGCAGAGAACACAAATAAGAAATTAGGGAATTAGTCACAGAAACCACTTACTTAAAGGTAAGCATTATATAATTTTACAAATAACTTTCGCTTAAAATATTAATAAAACCAGGCTGTAGTTCTTGTGGCTAAATTTTATTTTCTTCTAATTTTAATAACTGCCAATAGTAACTTATTTTAACATAGAATTATCATACCTTTGGAGGGAAAATTCACTTCTATGGCACAGCTAGTAATGAGTATTCTTGCCGCTTATAGCGTCTTTACGAATGTCTTCTAGTAAGATTTATATAATGATAAGTAACATGCCTTTAGTATTGCATTTGGATATCCAGATTAAAGAGGATTGAAGGGTTTTGATATATTCATAGAAATCCTATTGTAGAATAAACTAATTTTAAAAATTATATTAAAATATTTGCGAATTTAATATAATTTTTTTTTAGTGGCATTCTTAAAGATAAAGCTATTTTAATTTATAAAATGTTAGTTGTTCCTTATTTCATCCATGGTTCTCTATGTTCTATACATAAACAAGGATCTTAATTACTATTGAAATTTTAAAGTTGAGGATATTTTATTCAGTATAACCATATTAAAGGCAAGAATAATAGATCTTTAAATTTACAAAAATTTGCTGTTATAAAATATATTTAATTAAATTATGTTAATCCCTATTTTTAATGTAATACGACAATATTTCTTCTCGACATCTTCAGGAGTAAGCGATTGCTAAATTTATTAACATTTTGCTGTTAGATTTCTTGACTGAGTACCAAGATCCACAAACCGTTCAGATGGTTGGTGATTTGAAACTAATTGGCAAAAATTACATAATGAAAAGTTCATTTGTATTCGATGTATTTGCAGTCTTTCCATTTATATATGTAATTGACTGGAGCTACTGCTAGGACTTGCTACTTATCAAAATGCTCAGATTATACAAACTTTAAGTCAAGTTTATTGAAGCCGATTAAATTCTCAAAATGATGCGATTCTTCTACCAAAATAAAGATAATATTTTCTCAATATATAAAGCTAAAATAAATAATTAAAAAAATTAATTGTTATTCTTATTTCAGTTTAATTCATTTATTATATTTTCTATTTATAGATCGTGAAGATATAATATAGGGCATTAGTTGAAAATATAATTGATAGAAATTTGATAAATTGTATCATTTTAACATTAGTTTTTAACTCACTTTATTTTTCTAAGTTAAACGCTTTTTTAATTGATAAACAGTTTAAATGTAAAAACGTTTATTAATGCATGGAAATATTTTAGTGTCACAAACGTATTATAAATTAATTATATTTATAAAGTGAAAATTTTTCCCATAGATTATGGTAACCCCACATCTATAATTCAATATGATAATCTTCTGAAGTAAATCATAAAAGTCTTTGGCCTTATTATAAACACTTGTGTTATTACCTATGTGTTAGGTTGTTTCTGGTACCGAATGGTAGATAGAATAGATCTAGGAGATGACATGCCCACTTTTATTACTTAATTTTTCAAATCTAAAGTTGAAGGCGAAGAATTGAGCGACGGTATAAAATTAGTGTACAGTGTTTATTTCATTTTAACTACACTTTCTACTGTGGGTTATGGAGATTTTTATCCTATCAGTATCCTCGAAAAGATAGTTGGCTCTTTAATCATGTTCTGTGGCGTTATTACATTAAAATCTAATAAATGTCTATGGTTAATTTTAATTATACTTTCTTCTCAATCATTATGAACGAGTTCATTGGCATTATCTTAGAGCTAAAAGGAGATAATCAAACAGATGACGAAAAGGACTTGAATAAATGGATGACTCTTTTAAGAAGGTTTAATCATGGCGGCAAGGCCCTTGACTTTTAGATCAGAGAAGACATATCAAAACATTTTAACTAAACCAAAAAATTACAATAATTAATCATTTAGTAAAAACAACAAATATTAGAATCTCTAATTAAATTTTATATAAAATATTATTAATGATATTTTCAATTTCAAAGTTTATTACTGGGCAAATAACAGAACGGCAACTCTACTTGAGAAAAAAGATTATTTTGATGCACTTCCAAGAGACATCAAGAGACAACTAATGAAAGAATATTTATATGAAGATGTCTTTACTTAATATAGATTCAAGGATTTCTTCGATAATGGTGAATAGATGGACCCAGATTTATATAAATTAAGATTATTTCTTAAGCAATATAAATTAAATCGATTTCTTATATGATATCTCATTTGGTTTCCAGCCAAGATAGTTCTGGCCCACAGGGGAAGACCGATTCATCTACGAAAGTTTTGAATACATCACTGAAATTTTACATATATAGTTATATTAGGAATAAATTTATTGCAAGAAATAAATAAAAATAAATTAATATGCAATTATAAATTTTTAAGAGTAATAATAAGATACAATTTAGTTTTTTTTATTTCTAATAGAACTTTACTATAGCATTTATTGCAAATCATTTTATATAATTTTATTTTTGTTATTATAGATCATTCTATAAATGAAAATATCATAGTTTAAATGGTGAGATTAGATAAATATATTTGATAAATATAGTACATAGATAAAATTTTATATTTGTTATTTAATAAAGATAAAAATTCTAGGCATAAATTTATTCATCAATATTTTAATTGAATAATATAATATAATTCATTTTTCTAAATTAAAATATTCCTAAAATACTGTTAAAAAAAATAGAATAAATATTCTTAATATTTAAATGTACTTTGTGATGAAGGGGAAATGGAGTTTTGCCAAGGAAGTATTCAATGTAGAAGAGCTTTAAAATGATTCAATAACTAGGGATAAAATAGTGAAATATAATGGTAAAAACTATTTAATATTGAAAGAGCACACAACACCTACTTATATTGGAGAGTACTATATCTTTAAACTAAATAGCAAATTAAATAATAAGCTAAATTTTAAAGTTAGTTTACCTCTCAAATGTCCAGATAAACCTTAATTTTATATATATTAATCTTAGGAAATATAATTCTCTAAAATTAATATTATTTTGTTCTAAATTTTACAACTACATAGCAAGAGAAAACGTTGAGACCTTTTCATTAACTTAATAATTCATGTTTGATCACATTTTCTCAAAATATCCTCAACTTAAGACCGAAATGATAGCAGAAGCTCATAATAGATACACCACTAAGTTCCAAAGACCCCTTACAAAAGCTTGGAAAGATTTAACTGAGAAAGTTCAGATTCAAGTTTAAGATGATAAGGCTGTTTTAATTTCATTAAATAATTACTACATTTATTGTTACCAGACCACCAGTTATTGATCTTACCAAAGCCGCAGAAAAGAAGGAAAAGGTTGCTAGTCTAAATTAATAACTTGAGATAAAATATTTATTCAGCCTCATTTTAACTATAATAGTTTTGTGGTATGTGGAATCATATTTTAATGTTTGACTTTGATAGACAATAGTTTTTAATTTTGTTGGAGGTTATTAAACAAATTTTTTATTACTACGACCTCATAATTAGGTTCTATGTTTAAAATAGAATTATTAATTATACTTCAGTATTAATTTAAGGTTAATATCGGTTAACTAATTAATGATTAAATATAATAATTTATAATTAAAGATGAACAAATTGAAATTGGAGAACTTGAATGAAAAGGCAAGTCATATGTTTAAGCACATTGAAGAAATATAAACTTTGATATTATAAAAATGTGAAGATTTTGAAGAGCATATGCACGAAGCAGAAGACACTTTCAAACATAATCTCAACATAGCTATAAGAGAGAACAAAAAGTTAAAAAGAGAACTAAGAGATAACTTCAATAAACTATTATATAAGAATTTATATCTTCACTTAACTTTATGTAATTAAATACATAATTTTAAACATTTCAAATTATTTCAAAAGCAATTTAAAAGGAAACCTCATAAACATGAATATTGGAGACAAATTCAAGAATCGTAAGCCAGGAAATGGCCCTGATGCTTCAAGCACTCTTACTGTTAATGGTCCTAACAATAGACTCATTTAATGAAGGAAAATTAAGTATACTTGTAAACGATTCTATACTAAAATATTTAAATTCCTTATATAAAGATTAAATTATAAGTCTACGTTTATTTTTACCGAAAAAAAATTTCCTCTTAATAAATTTATTTTGTTATAATAATAATATTAGTGAAAAGAAATTTTACCATCTATATTAAAATTTTCAATTTATAATTTATATTTTTAAAATTAAATAGGAACATTATTATTATTAGATATCTTTCATTTTTTATTTCATAATAAATCGTAATTATATAAAAGTATTTTAATAAATGAATAGAGTTGTTTTGAAGTCAAATTATTTAATTTTATTAGGGTAATTGTTTATATATATTAATTTTAACTTGAAATCATAATTTTTTTAATTTATTAATTATAAAATATTAATATGAATATTGATAAGAGAGATAATGTGTACATTTCTATATTAATTTTGTAAAAATTAATATGAATATAGAATTTAAATACTTAGTTTATTTACAATTATCATTGCTTTCCTTTTGTTACTGTTCCAATTCTTTTTTTCTTGGGATCTATTCTGCCACTATTAACCCCTCCATCACTAACTACACCATTATTTTTTCCTACAGCAGTTGTCTTGTTAAATCCTCATTAGTAAAATTTAAAAATAATTAATATATTATAAAACTAATAAATATTGGAATGAATTTTAAATGTGGTTTTATAGATATTATTATATATCTTAAAATCAATTTATAACAGTATGAAATTCGTATAATTAACATTTAATATCTAAATCATATTAGTTATAAAAATACCCTGATTTAAATACTCCTCTTTATCTAAAATTTATCTTTTTAGATATTTTATAATAGTGCAATTTTATTTTGCGGTTTTGAATTTAAATGCAATGCAAATATAAATTTAAATTATTAATTACTTTTTCAATCACACTTGATATAACTTATTTCTCTTTTACCAGCCTATCTACCAGCAGTAGTGCTTGCTGTTATTGTATTTTTCTGTGTATATTTCTAATTTTATTACTATTAGTTAAAGCCACCACTCCTCTCCATTTATTGATTGAACTGTTATTACTGAGACTATACAACTCTTTGCGAACTAGGCTACTAGTTTAGCTATTAAGCTTGTAAGTGATTTTTATTAAATATTGCGAAATCTAAGTTCTTTTTAATTTAATCTCTGTCCTACTCATGCATGATAATCCTATTTTAGGAGTCTCCAATAATTTATTATTCTTAATTTTACATTGCGAAAAATTGATTGCTTTAAGGGTAATTTGTAATATTCTGTGGTTATTGATTCTAATTTGCATTTTAATTATTGTGAACACCATAATACATCTGCACTGTTGCATCTATATAGAATTTAATAACATACAATAATTATCATACTATTTGGATTACTAGCATCATGAATCTGGGATTAAGCGACATTATAACTACCTTAGTCTAAATAAATGATTAATAAGCAAATAATTGAAATTACATTGACCATACTAATTATTACTCTTTTACACAAATTAGTTTTGGTATTAGGGTTAAGCAAGTTTCTATCCTGAAATACTGCTTTAATTATTGCTTTAATTTCCATCAAATTATTTAATTGGTGATATGTTACTTCTTATTGATTAAGTAAAAATGAACAATAATTAAAAAATGTTCAAATTTATAATTCTTTGCCAATTTATTGAATTCATTCTTTAATTTATGAGTAAATATTATATAAATGTTTTCTTTTGAAAATTTGTAGTTTGATAGCTTTTAATTTTAGAAAATAATATTAATGGGCAATCATAATTATTTACTAAACAATTTTATACATTTATCAAAAAGGAATAGATTTAATATTTTTTTCTCGCTTCAAAATCATTGTTTTTTAATTAATTTTTTTATAAGACTAAAAAATAAAAAAATGAAAATCTTATTTGGGTCTCATTAAAGAATCAAATTATATTTAGTAAAATAAAATTGAATAGAAATAAATATAAATTAATTCATATAATCAAATTATGATAAAGATGAGAGCTTCATGTAATTTAAAGCAACAAAATTTATATTTAATATTTTTAAAAAAATATATTCTATAAAAATTTTAAATTTAGGCTCTATAACTTCCAATTATTTTAGTCAATAATATATAATTAAAAAAAACTTTCCTTAAATAATTTCTGAATAATGTTCAATTTTTATAATTAATTTTAACTAATTCTCCTTTCTTTTATGATGAAAAACCTTCGTCACCCTCTCTTGCTTCTCTCCAGTAAATACCATCACCTAGGGGCTTTCCACTACCACAAAAAACTGGGAAGGGCCATAACCATTTATTTGTGCCAAAAATCTAATACCAATTGTTTATACTGCCTAAATCAAAAGGACTCTGATATAACTTTCCCTTTTTTTCGATATTTTCAATTGTAGTTTTATTCTAAGAAGCTAATTATAGATGAAACCTCATGAAAAATGTCATTAAAACAGCAATTAGGCAGTTCAAAATGTAACTTAATTGAATTAGTAAATTCTTAAGTAAAATATGCTAATCTTTCAAAGTTTTACTCAGATAATATGCATCAATTTCCCACTTAACACTAAGAAAAAATACTAATTAACAAGACATCAGTAAAAATTATAATAGACTGAATAATTAAAATTAAAATGATACCATCACCACTCATCTTCATATGTGTCATAAAAATGATTTAGATAATATAAATCATTCAAATATGGGCTAATATTAAAATATAGCAACATTTACTGCTCTAATGAGTTGTTCTATTTATCATATTAGCTCAAATTTGAATGATTTATATTATCTAAATTATTTATTTTAGTGCAAATTTAAGAAAACAGGCATTATAAATTTAACTTTAAAATCATTAAGGGTTATTTGGGGAACCAAAATCCAAAGTTATTAATTTTATTTTTTTTATTTATATAATTTCATTAATATTTGATTTTACTTTAGGGAAATAGAGGATTTAGTATATTTTTTAAAAAATATTATATTTTATTTGTTTAAAATTGACCTTGAAAAAGATATTTAAAGGAATTTTTCATTAAATTTAGGAATTAATTTAGTAAATAGATTATATTTATAAATTTAAGAGAATTTACCATATAATTTGTTTAGAAAACAATATTATGTTGATTAAATTTGGTTTTATAACAAAGTATTTAAATTTATAAAAATAAAATCTATGCATACTTAATTTAATTAGTCAATTAAATTTCTAAAAAATGACAACAATAAAATCATTATAATGCATTTTCAGTAAATAATAAGCAACATTTAAGCATATTATTGGTATAATAAGATTAACAATTAATAATTTGCCAAATTTATGGTAAAAGTAATGACTAATTTTATATACAAGCTTCAATAAAATCTTAGTAGTTTTACCACCAATTTTATAAGCGAAATTAACCGGAAAATGATTAAAAATGTATTTTAGTCATTTAAATTACAAACAAAATTCAATCAAAATCAGGAAATGGAAATAGTTTCAAATTATTAGCCTATTAATCTATATTTATATTTTCCTTATAAAAAAACTATATTTTATTACGGATTAACAGTTTAGTATGAACTTAATGCTGATAAGTATTGTAAATTAATAGAAATAAATTTAGATGCTAATTTAATCGTATAAAGGTTAAAGAAATATTTCATAACGAATTATAAACTTGCATTCGTTTCTTGAACAAATAACATTCAACTTTCTCATGAACAGTTAAGATAAATTGACCTAGCTAGTAGAAGAAAATAGAAACTTTTGTAAAACGAGGAAAAGTTACAAAAAATATAGCAGACATAAAGAGAGAAATCAAATTATTATCATAAAATTTTTAAAGAAAAAGCAAATTAGACCCTAAGATTACAAAAGTAATTTTTAATAATTTTTTTTTTCAAAGGCTAAGATTCATTTATAAAAATAACTATAATATTTTTAACCTCTTTAAGGATTTAAAATCATTTCGTCTAAATTAACCAAAACTTTTCATAGCAAAAATTGAATTAAATCATAAATCCCCTAAAATGAAATATATATGATAATCCAACATATTTTATAATTTTTTTAATTTAATTATTTATGATAACTCATTACAAAGTCATATAACATTGTAATTGCGACAAAATAGGTCGTTGAAAAAACGTAAATGAGAAGTAAAATGAAAAATTTCCTGTTCCAAAACCCAATACAGTTATTAATCCATGGACAATGATGATCCATGTTAAGAACGCATCTATTGCAAGCAGAACAGTCAAATATCCCAAAATCCCTTAATTAGATGTTTTATCGATTTGTTTTGTAGGGAATAGTTGGGGCTATGGGGTTTGTAGAATTGAGCCAATTTGAAATATTAGAGATAGAAATTAGTCAAATTATTGGGGGTTTTTATGATGAGAAAAATTTATATTTACTGCTTAAGCTTATGTGGTCAATTAATATAATAATCATTTAATATACATAATATTTGCGTGAATAAGATTCAACTATATCCTACAAATATAATCATTAACGACGACTTAAGGGATTATGGAGTTATGAGTGGTGACATCTTTCTGGTTTAAAAACATTGCACATTAGGCAGTATCTTCTGCGTTTATTTTCAGAATCTCCGAAATGAAAACCCCAAAATACTGGAACTTGCCCTGGATCTGTGGTCATCGCTTAAAAGAAAGACCAGACTAACATCACAAAAAGAATGTGAAACACAGTTAACAATACGCTTGCATATAAATTTGCTAAAAAATAATATAAGTAAGTATAAAAGAATGCAGTCAAATTTATATTATTGTACTTCATTGGTTTTGGAAATTTTTGAACAAAAGATTTTTCCAATAAATTAAAAAAATGGTTTGGAAAATAATATTGTATTTATATTTTTATTTTTACAAGTACATTAATAAAAGAAAATGAAATAATTAATAAATTATATTGACTATAAGATAATATAGTTTCCAAGAAAGATATCTTATTTTTTATAATTTAATCATTGTCATTTGTAGAAAGGGAGTTAGAGGTTATTGATAGTGATAAATTCTGTATTTTGATAACTATTTATATATTAAATTACCTTTTATTAAAATTTCCATTAATTTAATTAATATTTGATTTATGAAGAATTATAAATACTTCCATGTCGAATGTTTTTACTCTTTTAATTCAATTTGTTCCAATTATTTGGATCTGAAATGGCGTTTATTTTGAAGAACACCATTTTTTAATTTTACATGATTCTAAACAAGTAGAGTACTTACTCATCAATCTTGGACCCCATATAATTCCAACGTAAGTGTAGTACAACATCGAAATTAATACAAATTATATTTAAATATAAATTTCTTATAAATAAAATATAAATTAAAAATAAAATAAATAAAAAAATTGTATAAGATTTTAAAATTACCATGATCACGAATAGTACAAATAAATTTCCTATTATTTTAGCAGGTCTTACGGGCAATCGACGAGGCATGCTTTTATTAATTTAATTTAATGTTTATTTTGTAAATTTTATTAATATTAATTCCAAAGTTCTTATAAGAAATATAATTATAGTAAATAAAAGGTTAGTTAACTTTTTAATATAAACTATAATTTTTAATTTAGATTTAAATAACTTAAAATGGGATGTTCTTGTGGAAAACCAGGTGGAATAAGTGTTCCAATTAAAATTGGAACAGATTCTGTAGAAATAATTTAAAGTACAATATATAATATTTAATATTTATGTTTTATTTATTATGAGGTATGTGATTTATTTTAGATTAAGCAATTGTTTAAATTAGGGGTAATAACATTTGGGTTTA
>ARYC01019319.1:0-34539 GCA_000711775.1 Oxytricha trifallax | reverse complement strand
CGATTAAATTCTCAAAATGATGCGATTCTTCTACCAAAATAAAGATAATATTTTCTCAATATATAAAGCTAAAATAAATAATTAAAAAAATTAATTGTTATTCTTATTTCAGTTTAATTCATTTATTATATTTTCTATTTATAGATCGTGAAGATATAATATAGGGCATTAGTTGAAAATATAATTGATAGAAATTTGATAAATTGTATCATTTTAACATTAGTTTTTAACTCACTTTATTTTTCTAAGTTAAACGCTTTTTTAATTGATAAACAGTTTAAATGTAAAAACGTTTATTAATGCATGGAAATATTTTAGTGTCACAAACGTATTATAAATTAATTATATTTATAAAGTGAAAATTTTTCCCATAGATTATGGTAACCCCACATCTATAATTCAATATGATAATCTTCTGAAGTAAATCATAAAAGTCTTTGGCCTTATTATAAACACTTGTGTTATTACCTATGTGTTAGGTTGTTTCTGGTACCGAATGGTAGATAGAATAGATCTAGGAGATGACATGCCCACTTTTATTACTTAATTTTTCAAATCTAAAGTTGAAGGCGAAGAATTGAGCGACGGTATAAAATTAGTGTACAGTGTTTATTTCATTTTAACTACACTTTCTACTGTGGGTTATGGAGATTTTTATCCTATCAGTATCCTCGAAAAGATAGTTGGCTCTTTAATCATGTTCTGTGGCGTTATTACATTAAAATCTAATAAATGTCTATGGTTAATTTTAATTATACTTTCTTCTCAATCATTATGAACGAGTTCATTGGCATTATCTTAGAGCTAAAAGGAGATAATCAAACAGATGACGAAAAGGACTTGAATAAATGGATGACTCTTTTAAGAAGGTTTAATCATGGCGGCAAGGCCCTTGACTTTTAGATCAGAGAAGACATATCAAAACATTTTAACTAAACCAAAAAATTACAATAATTAATCATTTAGTAAAAACAACAAATATTAGAATCTCTAATTAAATTTTATATAAAATATTATTAATGATATTTTCAATTTCAAAGTTTATTACTGGGCAAATAACAGAACGGCAACTCTACTTGAGAAAAAAGATTATTTTGATGCACTTCCAAGAGACATCAAGAGACAACTAATGAAAGAATATTTATATGAAGATGTCTTTACTTAATATAGATTCAAGGATTTCTTCGATAATGGTGAATAGATGGACCCAGATTTATATAAATTAAGATTATTTCTTAAGCAATATAAATTAAATCGATTTCTTATATGATATCTCATTTGGTTTCCAGCCAAGATAGTTCTGGCCCACAGGGGAAGACCGATTCATCTACGAAAGTTTTGAATACATCACTGAAATTTTACATATATAGTTATATTAGGAATAAATTTATTGCAAGAA
This sequence comes from Oxytricha trifallax, assembly GCA_000711775.1. NCBI lineage: Eukaryota > Ciliophora > Spirotrichea > Sporadotrichida > Oxytrichidae > Oxytricha > Oxytricha trifallax. The sequence goes on along the minus strand of ARYC01019319.1, from coordinate 33,140 downwards.
ATAAATAAAAATAAATTAATATGCAATTATAAATTTTTAAGAGTAATAATAAGATACAATTTAGTTTTTTTTATTTCTAATAGAACTTTACTATAGCATTTATTGCAAATCATTTTATATAATTTTATTTTTGTTATTATAGATCATTCTATAAATGAAAATATCATAGTTTAAATGGTGAGATTAGATAAATATATTTGATAAATATAGTACATAGATAAAATTTTATATTTGTTATTTAATAAAGATAAAAATTCTAGGCATAAATTTATTCATCAATATTTTAATTGAATAATATAATATAATTCATTTTTCTAAATTAAAATATTCCTAAAATACTGTTAAAAAAAATAGAATAAATATTCTTAATATTTAAATGTACTTTGTGATGAAGGGGAAATGGAGTTTTGCCAAGGAAGTATTCAATGTAGAAGAGCTTTAAAATGATTCAATAACTAGGGATAAAATAGTGAAATATAATGGTAAAAACTATTTAATATTGAAAGAGCACACAACACCTACTTATATTGGAGAGTACTATATCTTTAAACTAAATAGCAAATTAAATAATAAGCTAAATTTTAAAGTTAGTTTACCTCTCAAATGTCCAGATAAACCTTAATTTTATATATATTAATCTTAGGAAATATAATTCTCTAAAATTAATATTATTTTGTTCTAAATTTTACAACTACATAGCAAGAGAAAACGTTGAGACCTTTTCATTAACTTAATAATTCATGTTTGATCACATTTTCTCAAAATATCCTCAACTTAAGACCGAAATGATAGCAGAAGCTCATAATAGATACACCACTAAGTTCCAAAGACCCCTTACAAAAGCTTGGAAAGATTTAACTGAGAAAGTTCAGATTCAAGTTTAAGATGATAAGGCTGTTTTAATTTCATTAAATAATTACTACATTTATTGTTACCAGACCACCAGTTATTGATCTTACCAAAGCCGCAGAAAAGAAGGAAAAGGTTGCTAGTCTAAATTAATAACTTGAGATAAAATATTTATTCAGCCTCATTTTAACTATAATAGTTTTGTGGTATGTGGAATCATATTTTAATGTTTGACTTTGATAGACAATAGTTTTTAATTTTGTTGGAGGTTATTAAACAAATTTTTTATTACTACGACCTCATAATTAGGTTCTATGTTTAAAATAGAATTATTAATTATACTTCAGTATTAATTTAAGGTTAATATCGGTTAACTAATTAATGATTAAATATAATAATTTATAATTAAAGATGAACAAATTGAAATTGGAGAACTTGAATGAAAAGGCAAGTCATATGTTTAAGCACATTGAAGAAATATAAACTTTGATATTATAAAAATGTGAAGATTTTGAAGAGCATATGCACGAAGCAGAAGACACTTTCAAACATAATCTCAACATAGCTATAAGAGAGAACAAAAAGTTAAAAAGAGAACTAAGAGATAACTTCAATAAACTATTATATAAGAATTTATATCTTCACTTAACTTTATGTAATTAAATACATAATTTTAAACATTTCAAATTATTTCAAAAGCAATTTAAAAGGAAACCTCATAAACATGAATATTGGAGACAAATTCAAGAATCGTAAGCCAGGAAATGGCCCTGATGCTTCAAGCACTCTTACTGTTAATGGTCCTAACAATAGACTCATTTAATGAAGGAAAATTAAGTATACTTGTAAACGATTCTATACTAAAATATTTAAATTCCTTATATAAAGATTAAATTATAAGTCTACGTTTATTTTTACCGAAAAAAAATTTCCTCTTAATAAATTTATTTTGTTATAATAATAATATTAGTGAAAAGAAATTTTACCATCTATATTAAAATTTTCAATTTATAATTTATATTTTTAAAATTAAATAGGAACATTATTATTATTAGATATCTTTCATTTTTTATTTCATAATAAATCGTAATTATATAAAAGTATTTTAATAAATGAATAGAGTTGTTTTGAAGTCAAATTATTTAATTTTATTAGGGTAATTGTTTATATATATTAATTTTAACTTGAAATCATAATTTTTTTAATTTATTAATTATAAAATATTAATATGAATATTGATAAGAGAGATAATGTGTACATTTCTATATTAATTTTGTAAAAATTAATATGAATATAGAATTTAAATACTTAGTTTATTTACAATTATCATTGCTTTCCTTTTGTTACTGTTCCAATTCTTTTTTTCTTGGGATCTATTCTGCCACTATTAACCCCTCCATCACTAACTACACCATTATTTTTTCCTACAGCAGTTGTCTTGTTAAATCCTCATTAGTAAAATTTAAAAATAATTAATATATTATAAAACTAATAAATATTGGAATGAATTTTAAATGTGGTTTTATAGATATTATTATATATCTTAAAATCAATTTATAACAGTATGAAATTCGTATAATTAACATTTAATATCTAAATCATATTAGTTATAAAAATACCCTGATTTAAATACTCCTCTTTATCTAAAATTTATCTTTTTAGATATTTTATAATAGTGCAATTTTATTTTGCGGTTTTGAATTTAAATGCAATGCAAATATAAATTTAAATTATTAATTACTTTTTCAATCACACTTGATATAATATATTTCTCTTTTACCACCCTATCTACCTGCAGTGGTGCTTGCTGTTATTGTATTTTTCTGTGTATATTTCTAATTTTATTACTATTAGTTAAAGCCACCACTCCTCTCCATTTATTGATTGAACTGTTATTACTGAGACTATACAACTCTTTGCGAACTAGGCTACTAGTTTAGCTATTAAGCTTGTAAGTGATTTTTATTAAATATTGCGAAATCTAAGTTCTTTTTAATTTAATCTCTGTCCTACTCATGCATGATAATCCTATTTTAGGAGTCTCCAATAATTTATTATTCTTAATTTTACATTGCGAAAAATTGATTGCTTTAAGGGTAATTTGTAATATTCTGTGGTTATTGATTCTAATTTGCATTTTAATTATTGTGAACACCATAATACATCTGCACTGTTGCATCTATATAGAATTTAATAACATACAATAATTATCATACTATTTGGATTACTAGCATCATGAATCTGGGATTAAGCGACATTATAACTACCTTAGTCTAAATAAATGATTAATAAGCAAATAATTGAAATTACATTGACCATACTAATTATTACTCTTTTACACAAATTAGTTTTGGTATTAGGGTTAAGCAAGTTTCTATCCTGAAATACTGCTTTAATTATTGCTTTAATTTCCATCAAATTATTTAATTGGTGATATGTTACTTCTTATTGATTAAGTAAAAATGAACAATAATTAAAAAATGTTCAAATTTATAATTCTTTGCCAATTTATTGAATTCATTCTTTAATTTATGAGTAAATATTATATAAATGTTTTCTTTTGAAAATTTGTAGTTTGATAGCTTTTAATTTTAGAAAATAATATTAATGGGCAATCATAATTATTTACTAAACAATTTTATACATTTATCAAAAAGGAATAGATTTAATATTTTTTTCTCGCTTCAAAATCATTGTTTTTTAATTAATTTTTTTATAAGACTAAAAAATAAAAAAATGAAAATCTTATTTGGGTCTCATTAAAGAATCAAATTATATTTAGTAAAATAAAATTGAATAGAAATAAATATAAATTAATTCATATAATCAAATTATGATAAAGATGAGAGCTTCATGTAATTTAAAGCAACAAAATTTATATTTAATATTTTTAAAAAAATATATTCTATAAAAATTTTAAATTTAGGCTCTATAACTTCCAATTATTTTAGTCAATAATATATAATTAAAAAAAACTTTCCTTAAATAATTTCTGAATAATGTTCAATTTTTATAATTAATTTTAACTAATTCTCCTTTCTTTTATGATGAAAAACCTTCGTCACCCTCTCTTGCTTCTCTCCAGTAAATACCATCACCTAGGGGCTTTCCACTACCACAAAAAACTGGGAAGGGCCATAACCATTTATTTGTGCCAAAAATCTAATACCAATTGTTTATACTGCCTAAATCAAAAGGACTCTGATATAACTTTCCCTTTTTTTCGATATTTTCAATTGTAGTTTTATTCTAAGAAGCTAATTATAGATGAAACCTCATGAAAAATGTCATTAAAACAGCAATTAGGCAGTTCAAAATGTAACTTAATTGAATTAGTAAATTCTTAAGTAAAATATGCTAATCTTTCAAAGTTTTACTCAGATAATATGCATCAATTTCCCACTTAACACTAAGAAAAAATACTAATTAACAAGACATCAGTAAAAATTATAATAGACTGAATAATTAAAATTAAAATGATACCATCACCACTCATCTTCATATGTGTCATAAAAATGATTTAGATAATATAAATCATTCAAATATGGGCTAATATTAAAATATAGCAACATTTACTGCTCTAATGAGTTGTTCTATTTATCATATTAGCTCAAATTTGAATGATTTATATTATCTAAATTATTTATTTTAGTGCAAATTTAAGAAAACAGGCATTATAAATTTAACTTTAAAATCATTAAGGGTTATTTGGGGAACCAAAATCCAAAGTTATTAATAATATTTTTTATTTATATAATTTCATTAATATTTGATTTTACTTTAGGGAAATAGAGGATTTAGTATATTTTTTAAAAAATATTATATTTTATTTGTTTAAAATTGACCTTGAAAAAGATATTTAAAGGAATTTTTCATTAAATTTAGGAATTAATTTAGTAAATAGATTATATTTATAAATTTAAGAGAATTTACCATATAATTTGTTTAGAAAACAATATTATGTTGATTAAATTTGGTTTTATAACAAAGTATTTAAATTTATAAAAATAAAATCTATGCATACTTAATTTAATTAGTCAATTAAATTTCTAAAAAATGACAACAATAAAATCATTATAATGCATTTTCAGTAAATAATAAGCAACATTTAAGCATATTATTGGTATAATAAGATTAACAATTAATAATTTGCCAAATTTATGGTAAAAGTAATGACTAATTTTATATACAAGCTTCAATAAAATCTTAGTAGTTTTACCACCAATTTTATAAGCGAAATTAACCGGAAAATGATTAAAAATGTATTTTAGTCATTTAAATTACAAACAAAATTCAATCAAAATCAGGAAATGGAAATAGTTTCAAATTATTAGCCTATTAATCTATATTTATATTTTCCTTATAAAAAAACTATATTTTATTACGGATTAACAGTTTAGTATGAACTTAATGCTGATAAGTATTGTAAATTAATAGAAATAAATTTAGATGCTAATTTAATCGTATAAAGGTTAAAGAAATATTTCATAACGAATTATAAACTTGCATTCGTTTCTTGAACAAATAACATTCAACTTTCTCATGAACAGTTAAGATAAATTGACCTAGCTAGTAGAAGAAAATAGAAACTTTTGTAAAACGAGGAAAAGTTACAAAAAATATAGCAGACATAAAGAGAGAAATCAAATTATTATCATAAAATTTTTAAAGAAAAAGCAAATTAGACCCTAAGATTACAAAAGTAATTTTTAATAATTTTTTTTTTCAAAGGCTAAGATTCATTTATAAAAATAACTATAATATTTTTAACCTCTTTAAGGATTTAAAATCATTTCGTCTAAATTAACCAAAACTTTTCATAGCAAAAATTGAATTAAATCATAAATCCCCTAAAATGAAATATATATGATAATCCAACATATTTTATAATTTTTTTAATTTAATTATTTATGATAACTCATTACAAAGTCATATAACATTGTAATTGCGACAAAATAGGTCGTTGAAAAAACGTAAATGAGAAGTAAAATGAAAAATTTCCTGTTCCAAAACCCAATACAGTTATTAATCCATGGACAATGATGATCCATGTTAAGAACGCATCTATTGCAAGCAGAACAGTCAAATATCCCAAAATCCCTTAATTAGATGTTTTATCGATTTGTTTTGTAGGGAATAGTTGGGGCTATGGGGTTTGTAGAATTGAGCCAATTTGAAATATTAGAGATAGAAATTAGTCAAATTATTGGGGGTTTTTATGATGAGAAAAATTTATATTTACTGCTTAAGCTTATGTGGTCAATTAATATAATAATCATTTAATATACATAATATTTGCGTGAATAAGATTCAACTATATCCTACAAATATAATCATTAACGACGACTTAAGGGATTATGGAGTTATGAGTGGTGACATCTTTCTGGTTTAAAAACATTGCACATTAGGCAGTATCTTCTGCGTTTATTTTCAGAATCTCCGAAATGAAAACCCCAAAATACTGGAACTTGCCCTGGATCTGTGGTCATCGCTTAAAAGAAAGACCAGACTAACATCACAAAAAGAATGTGAAACACAGTTAACAATACGCTTGCATATAAATTTGCTAAAAAATAATATAAGTAAGTATAAAAGAATGCAGTCAAATTTATATTATTGTACTTCATTGGTTTTGGAAATTTTTGAACAAAAGATTTTTCCAATAAATTAAAAAAATGGTTTGGAAAATAATATTGTATTTATATTTTTATTTTTACAAGTACATTAATAAAAGAAAATGAAATAATTAATAAATTATATTGACTATAAGATAATATAGTTTCCAAGAAAGATATCTTATTTTTTATAATTTAATCATTGTCATTTGTAGAAAGGGAGTTAGAGGTTATTGATAGTGATAAATTCTGTATTTTGATAACTATTTATATATTAAATTACCTTTTATTAAAATTTCCATTAATTTAATTAATATTTGATTTATGAAGAATTATAAATACTTCCATGTCGAATGTTTTTACTCTTTTAATTCAATTTGTTCCAATTATTTGGATCTGAAATGGCGTTTATTTTGAAGAACACCATTTTTTAATTTTACATGATTCTAAACAAGTAGAGTACTTACTCATCAATCTTGGACCCCATATAATTCCAACGTAAGTGTAGTACAACATCGAAATTAATACAAATTATATTTAAATATAAATTTCTTATAAATAAAATATAAATTAAAAATAAAATAAATAAAAAAATTGTATAAGATTTTAAAATTACCATGATCACGAATAGTACAAATAAATTTCCTATTATTTTAGCAGGTCTTACGGGCAATCGACGAGGCATGCTTTTATTAATTTAATTTAATGTTTATTTTGTAAATTTTATTAATATTAATTCCAAAGTTCTTATAAGAAATATAATTATAGTAAATAAAAGGTTAGTTAACTTTTTAATATAAACTATAATTTTTAATTTAGATTTAAATAACTTAAAATGGGATGTTCTTGTGGAAAACCAGGTGGAATAAGTGTTCCAATTAAAATTGGAACAGATTCTGTAGAAATAATTTAAAGTACAATATATAATATTTAATATTTATGTTTTATTTATTATGAGGTATGTGATTTATTTTAGATTAAGCAATTGTTTAAATTAGGGGTAATAACATTTGGGTTTAATAAAGGATAGTCAAAACAAAAAATAGAAAGAATAAAAAACAAATTCTATAAAACCACAGGATGATGTTGAATAATATTTGCTCTAAAAAGAAAAAATAAAATTAAATTAAATGAACAAACCTTCATCTTAACAGTAATTAATAAATGTTAATAATGAGAAATGGGGATTTTCTTGCTCCAAACATTGAAAGAATTTTATTTGCAAAAATAATAGAAGATAATTTTTATCACTATATCAACTTTATCCTCTTTTATATAGAGATTTAGAAAAAAAAATCCGATAAAATTAAAGATTTTTCATAAATGGGTGACAGTAAAATTCCTCCTTAAGAGAAATTTAATCATATTTATGACGATAGTCAAATATCAAAAAGGAAATAAATTTTCTTAAAAGATTAAAATGACATAAAAACAACTTATTTTATGGATAACACAGATAACACTGATTCAAGATAGACCCTCGCACCATTAATGCTGTCTATAAATTCTAATTCCTTTCTCTAACCAATTTAAAATAATTAATAAACAAGCAAAACAAAAAATGAATAGTTTAACTAAACTCAAAGTAGTTTTAAAGCTTCTGCATTTAATTTGAGCAAATAGCCAGACTATTAAGAAAATGAAACGGTTATATTTTATGAGTCTGAATATTTCAGTTCTACTATGCCAAGCAGTTTACCATCTTCTCAATAAGCAAACTTAATTAAACCAAAAACTGTTTTTGAAAATCAAATAAATAGACCCTCAACACCAGTCTATAAACCAAATAATAATTCTAATTAATTAAATGTGGAAATGAGTTCATTAGGTAAATCTAGTTAATACTCTAATGTATCCAAGGTTTAAGAGTCTAATTATGGAAAACTGAAAATCTAAAATTTGGATTTAGATAAAGTAATTGAACAATACCCAATAGAAGTAGATGACTAAACTCTACCAAAATACCTTAGATTTAACATTTAGGAAGTTTATAAAAAGACTGGGCTACCTAGTGCAGTGAAAAAAGCTTTGCCAGGAGAAAGAGAACTTTTTATGATCATGAATATATTCAGAGTTTATCGCCGCTTCTTGTTATAAATCTTAGAAGAATGTCTGGAAACCAGAAAAAATACAAACAAAAATGGATTTAAATAAGCTAAAAGTGAAGGAATTAGTGCAGTAATTAATAGCACCAAATTTTTAAATTATTTATTAATTAACTTTTTATTTAGCAATAATACAAAAATTGATTGAAAATAATTTTTAATTTACCAGTTGAAAATTATTCAAAATTTATTAAAACATTCAAACTGCATTATTCAGATTTAGACGTATTTATTTGCATTACTCTATTATAATATAAAAACATATTCAGATTCTAATTTATAAATAATAAGCTCTCATAATTACAATTAATAATGATACATCAAAAGATTCTTATATAATTTCAACAGTCCTTTATAAAATTATTCGCTTTACAAATTGCTTAACAAAAACATCTAATATTCATTAGATAGCATTACCTTCTCATATATTCTGAGAATTCTTTTCTAATCTCAATAATTTCCTAAATATCCCTCTCTAACTTATTTAGTAAAAGGGTTTATAGTTTGAGAGATTTTATTATAAAAAAAAGTAATCAAATTTAAAAATATTTTTGTTGTTGTTGAAAATTAAAACAAAAATCTAGAAATCAATTTATATTAAGCTACACTTAGGTGCTTAAATAAATTAAAAAAAGATTGAATACTAGAATAGATCATATATATCATACAAACAAATCTAAAATATTATATCTAAAATGTATATCTTATAAATTAAACGTGGAATAATACATAAATTTGAGTTAAATTTGAATTAAAATAAATTTTATGGTTTGAATTGATGCTATCGAATATATTAAAAAATTACCTCCCTTAAAACCTTTTTATTGGAATAAGCTATTATCAAAAGTTTCAAAACTTCATGCTTAAGAATGCAGCAAAAATAATTCAATATCACATAAATCAAAGAAAGGAGAAAGACCAGTTTAAAGAATGAAAAGATATGGCCATGTATTTTTTGGGGGTGCTTAGATCATTTTTACAGGAATAAATAATCAAATAGACTAATTTAGGGGTTATCTTTTTTGTTAATATTTATTTATACAATATGAACCTAATTTGAGTTATAAATCTAAATAATTTTAATGCTACTAAATATTAAGAGGACAAAATGTAAAGATAAATTTAATCTTCCACATTTTTTAATATTTATAGAAGTGAGAAAGCAAAGAAACATTTTTATATACTAAAGAAACTAACTTATAATATTTTTTAAATTACTGTATAATTAATGAGTAATTATGTTTTCATATTAAGATTAAATTAATTATGTTAGGAACATTTGTAATATATATAAAAACATTATTTTAAAACAGGTTAATTTTTTTTTTAATTATGATTGAATATTTATAACTAAAAAATTTATAATAGTTCATAAAATTTTATTATTTGAGAAAATTAGGCAGGAAAATTCATAAAATTTTATTATATTAATAATTGGCATAGAAATCCTTCCCTTTTAACTAATCAAATAATTGTCCTGGTGTAATGGAGTAAGTGCTTTCTTAAATTATTGATGATGGAACCCCTTCAAGATGGCATCGGAAAAACATACTAAATTAAGCGCATAGAACAGTTGGTATCGCCCTAGAAAATCATCCTTCATAATAAACAGTAGTAGTGTGTAAGTATGCATTTCATTATTGTAGTAATAAGCAAGAAGAGCCACTAAAACAAATAATAAATTAATGGGTTTAAGAAGAGCAAAACGATTCACTATCTAAAATGAACCTCTTTTAGGGCACTACGTTTAAATACAAAATAACATTTTAATATCCATAATTAATTAAAACAACAACAATTGCCAGGTAAAAAGAAGGCATACAAGCTATGGAAGTGCTACATGAGTACACTACAATAAAAGACGCTGAAAAAATATTGTATAATGAAAATAATGAGAGATGATAAAATACCTAAATCAAACTTATATTATTTCTTAATTCAATTTACCTATAATTTGAAAATGTAAATTAATATGCTTTGCTAATTAGAAATTATAAAAGCTATTTAATGATATCTTATTTATAAAATATTAATTTGATTGATACTACTCTTAAATATAATCTAGAATAGTTCACAGATGATAAATAATTAATGAAATGAAAATTAATAATTTTTATGTATCATAAAGTATTTTAAGTAATATCGTTTAATATTATATTACTTTAAGATATAAACTATATTTTAAATGAAATTATCATTAGTAATTTATTATTTATAAAAATTATGATTTTAATTATCAGATATGACTTATTTACCTTTATTTATAGATAAATTATTTATCTCTTGTTAACAATATTTGAATAATAAGTTCTTACAGTTTTAATATTTTGATGTCCATATTAAACTTCTTTAGCACACGTGAATTAACCTATATTATCTATGATAATAATTTATTTCCCTAATTTTTGAAAAAATTACACACATACAAATCTTAATTATAGTTATTTAAAATATCATTATTGTCATTTATTTTCAAATTTAGATCAATTTTTAAGTAATTTCGATATTTTAAGATAATTTCTATTTTAAGCAACAAAGTTAATATATAAGTAATATATTTTTTTTATATTATATTTCATTCAAACTAATTTTATTGCAATAATAATTGTACTCTATTTATTTGGAAGATTATTATAAAATTATAAAATATTTGCAGCATTTTAGTGTACCAAATTAAGCCTTTTTAATACTTCAATATTTCAAAATAAATTTATCATATTTATATATTTTATATACAATTTAAATTTTTTCTCTTATTCTCATAAAAGAGTAGAAAGTTAGTAAATAAAAACAGATAAACTTCTCATATAATTTATTTGCTGAGACATTTTAGCATTCCTTAAATTCGTCTCTATACTAAGCAAATAACCTTAATTTAATAATGGATACAAAAATATTGACAGGTTAGTTTGGCTAAAAGAGAGTCAATTGGTAAGTGGAATTCTTAAGGTACAATCAAATCAATCACTTCTACAATATTTTCCTAAGCTTTGTAAAATTATAATTTATAATAAGTCAATATTTTTGCATCAGTATTATAAAGTTATGGTTTAGATAGTTTGTTTCTAGCAAAATTATTATGGCTAAATCTAATTGATTTCATTTCATTTAAAAATAAATATAATTTAAAAAATAAGTTATATTTAATAGAACATTAAAATGGGAAAGAAAATAGCAAAGGGTAAAAAGGGAGAGAAGTCTCAGTATTTGACTCGTTCCAAAGCCATCCGTAAGCTGCAGCTCTCTTTGAAAGATTTTAGACGCCTCTGCATCTTGAAGGGAGTATATCCCCGTGAACCAAAGAAGAAGTTCGAGGGAACTAATAAAACTTACTATCACGTGAAAGACATTAAGATCTTAATGCACGATAAGCTCTTGAACAAATTCAGAGATTTGAAGGCACACGCAAAGAAATATAAGAAGCTGCAGAATCGTAAGGAAGGCAAGTTAGCTGAAGACCACTTGAGGAAGCTACCTAAGTATTCCCTTAGTCATATTATCAAAGAGAGATATCCTACATTTATTGATGCACTTAGAGACCTTGATGATGCTTTGTGTCTAATAAGTCTTTTCGCAAATCATAATATTCATACAACATTCTTTTTTTAACTTTAGAGCTTCGTGCTATTTTTATTTATTAATTAAATTTTATTTAAATCTGCCACAACATCACACTCTTGAAATTACCAAAAAGGAAACTGAAGCTTGCTCTAATGTTATCAAGGAATTTATGTTGTATTGCACTGTAACTCAATGCTATAAGAAGGCCTTTTACTCAATTAAGGGTATTTACTACCAAGTAGAGAAAAATCAAAATAAAAAATTAGTAATAAGTAATTTTAATTAATTTAATAGAGATAATGGGGTAATCAATCACTTGGATCAGTCCATATGCTTTCAATCAAAAACTGCCATTTGACATCGATTATAAGGTAATGAGCACTTTCCTTGAATTTTACCTCGCTCTTCTTAAGTTTGTCAACCACAAGCTATTTGTTGATCTTGGCTTCAAACACCCACTTGATGTTATTAAAAACCTTAAGTCAAATTATCCCCTAATCTTAATTTCCATTAAATTGTCTGTAAATTTAATTAAACTTGATGTGAAATATGGATAAGATGAAAATAAGCTTCACTTAGATGTTCAAGTAGTATAAAAATTACAGAACCAAGCAAGGAAAAAGTTTGATTAGGGATAGCAAGAGAAAGACTCATATCAAATATCAGAGGAATTCAAGCAAACTCCAGAGATGAAGAAGCTTAATAAAAAGGAAGAGCAAAATCAAACAACAAAACAACTAACAAAATAATCTATATTTAACTTATAACTTTATTTTTTACATACCATATATTTCAGTATTTTATTGTTGATTATAATTCTAATAAATCATTTTTAATTTAAAACTATTGGGATTTTAAATAAGAGATAGAGAAATATGTTCACCAAATGTGTATTCCTGCTATAATTTGCTTTGATTTTAGGTTTAAATTTTGTATATTTTATAAGCAGAGAGACACCAGTGTACAGTTTGTAGTATTTGATCTTGTCATTTGGAGGAGTATTTGCAACTGAGGATGATGAAGAATTCTTATAGAAGCATCCAGTAACTCACCACGTAATTTGTAATATTGAATTTATGTTCCTATTATTAAATACATTTACTAATAAATGGACAGACCTCTTGTTGGTGCTAAACTACAGACTAACCGCGAGTATGTCCAACCTCAATGGATTGTAGATTCTCTTAATAACTTGCATCTATTACCAAGTCAACCATACAAGCCTGGTCAAGCACCTCCTCCACACATGTCTCCATTCGTTGACGATTTGAAGGAAGGATATATCCCCAGCAGGTAGAAGGAAATTAATGGAAAAAATAGTTTTTAATATATAAATCAATGCCCTCAAGGGTGAAGTAGTTGAGGAGCCAGAGGATAATTAAGAAGAGAGTGATGAAGAAGTTGAAGAGGTTAAGCCACAATCAAAGCAAGCGCAATCTAAGAAACAATAATCTAAGCAAGCAGACAATTAAGAAGAGGAATTACAGACTGCCAAATAAAACAATAAACCCAATAAATAACAACCAAATAAATCAAAAGAACAAGTTCAACCACCATCTAAATAAAAATTTTATTATTTTTAGTGTTTATTTTATTAAATAAAAAGGAGACGCCGACTCTAGCAGTTATAACCCATAGAAAATAGTGAAATTTATATTCATTTTGTAAGAAATTATTTTGTTTATTGCTTTAGTTTATCAACATTTCCGAAACTTAAATGAGTTTTGGGAGTTTAAGTGATGAAGAAGGCAATGACTCCGAAGAGGAAATTCTGAAACAAAAGAAGAAGAAAAACATGAAGCTGAAAAAGGAATTGCAGAAGGAGCAAGAGGAGCTCGGAAAGATTTTGATGACAAAGAAGTAAAGGAGGTTGTATGACTAAGCTGATAAGTCAAACCAAAAGAAAAAGGATATTGCTGCTAAGCTCAAGGAGAAGTCTAAGAATATACAAAAATCAAAAGCACATAAATGAACTGCTGATAATATACTGCAATACACAAAACAATGTGAATGAGGTAAAATACCAATATTAAATATACACTGATTTCGCATTCATAATTAAGAATCATTTTTATTTATTCAATTTTTTACACTATCAATCTGTTTTAGATCTCACGTATTATTAAAAGAAAATTTTTTAAAAAATTTAAATATTATTAAATATAAATGAATTGAGAATACAACATAATTAAATAAAAAAATCATTTAATTATATATAAATTTAGTTGAGTATCTATTAAATAGAATTAGGATTAAAAATAAGCAGGATAATTGCTATAAAAAAAAACTGTTCACTTTAACTCCATCAGTTACTGTAAACATTTATTGATTTTAATTTTATAATGGCTTATAGAAAATTTGAATTATGTGATTAATTTGGAAATACAAAGTTTAAAAAAGAATAATAATAATTCATTAAGCGAGAGTAGAAGTAATAAAAATCAATAAAGTCGTTCAATAAAAATTATTGGTAATGCAATGCTTAGTTATCTTTGTAAATGTAAAAGATTCAAATAAAATGATAAATAACAAACAAATAATTAATAACTTTATGCTTAATTTATTTGAAATAGAAAGTAAACTAGTATCAATGAGTTAGATTATAAAATTAAAAAATTGAATTAAACTTATTGATTTGAGCTTATCATAATATTATTAAAATATATTTGAGTGGAATTTATAAAGAAATGCAATAAACATTTTGAATTAATATTATAATAGCAATGAAAATAATATATATATATATATAAATGAATATTCTTTAATGTGAAAGAGTTTGTAAATTTAGAGAATGAAATATTAACAATCTTCATTATAAAATCTATAAGTATCAATTTAATATTAAATATAAATTTAATTAATTAACAATACAATTTTTTTTCTTCATTTCCTAATCTTTATAAATTTAGTCGTAAACATGAATAGATTATGCCTTATTATTTAGAAAATATGAAATGGAAATGTTATAATTGATTAAATATTTTTGATTTAAGTATTTATAAAATAAGTGGAAGAAATTCGTCAGCTCTTGAAAGTGTATGGTAAACAGGAGGAGCTACTGTAGAGGAGATCATAGAGTGCCAGGGACAAGGCCCTCCAGAAGTTATCAGTACTGCTCTTGATGCGGGGGACAAAATCTGTTCCTGAGAGCCTTTGTACGAAACATGAAGGATTTGATAAGAAATGCGGATTTATGGGATCTATGTTATCAGGATGTATGAAGCAAAGAATTGCTATTGCAAGAGCGCTCATTAAAGATTCGAAGATTCTTATTCTTAAAGAAGTTACCAATACCATCGAAGCTGATGACTTCAACCAGAAGATAAAACAAAACAAGAAAAATCACTAAGGGGCTATCGAATGCAACAGACTTTAACAATTACACGTCTGATATAGTTCCCCATCTTAGTAATAAATATATTCTTAACTTACTAATACAAGTCAAACTAAACTGAAAAATATTAATAGCACAAATTGTAAACAATACTGATTAATATTTAAAATCTCTAGGATTTTAAACTTTAGATATATTATTTCTATATTTTACCAAAGTAATTTACTAACACTAATTATGTTTGATTTAAAATTCTGAGAAATAAAAGTTGGCCAATTTAAAAAATATATGGATCATTCAATAAAAAATCTAAAATTATGGAAGTTAAAATTAACGGTTCTATTTTATCAGATCGCTAATGCATTATAATTTAAGTTAAATTTAATAATAAATTTAAATAAATTAAGCAGTAAGAGTAAATAGTCTATATTAATACAAAATATAAAGAGCATGAAATTCGAAACGAATAAAAAAAATTAAAAAAAATTTTTAAAGAAATATTATTTTACATAAAATTATTGATAATAAAAAATAAATAATATTTAAATATAATAAATAAGAGAATATACTACTTATTAAATTAAATTATATATAAAAAAATTTATAAATATATAGCAACATTATAGATATATAGAAATTTGGACAATTTGAAAACTAATTGAAATAAGCTATTAGGTATTAAAGGGCAAAGGGTAATCTTCGTTTTTCGTTTTTAAAATATATACTAAGCTAGCCCACTTCAAAAGATGTAGAAGCTTTTGTCTATCTCTCAGATTTGTTTTTGGTTTCCATAATAAAGTGTGGAACAACAACTGAGTATAAAATTTGAAAAGTTTTGAATAACTAGAAATTTGGACAATTTGAAAACTAATTGAAATAAGCTATTAGGTATTAAAGGGCAAAGGGTAATCTTCGTTTTTCGTTTTTAAAATATATACTAAGCTAGCCCACTTCAAAAGATGTAGAAGCTTTTGTCTATCTCTCAGATTTGTTTTTGGTTTCCATAATAAAGTGTGGAACAACAACTGAGTATAAAATTTGAAAAGTTTTGAATAACTAGAAATTTGGACAATTTGAAAACTAATTGAAATAAGCTATTAGGTATTAAAGGGCAAAGGGTAATCTTCGTTTTTCGTTTTTAAAATATATACTAAGCTAGCCCACTTCAAAAGATGTAGAAGCTTTTGTCTATCTCTCAGATTTGTCTTTGGTTTCCATAATAAAGTGTGGAACAACAACTGAGTATAAAATTTGAAAAGTTTTGAATAACTAGAAATTTGGACAATTTGAAAACTAATTGAAATAAGCTATTAGGTATTAAAGGGCAAAGGGTAATCTTCGTTTTTCGTTTTTAAAATATATACTAAGCTAGCCCACTTCAAAAGATGTAGAAGCTTTTGTCTATCTCTCAGATTTGTTTTTGGTTTCCATAATAAAGTGTGGAACAACAACTGAGTATAAAATTTGAAAAGTTTTGAATAACTAGAAATTTGGACAATTTGAAAACTAATTGAAATAAGCTATTAGGTATTTAAGGGCAAAGGGTAATCTTCGTTTTTCGTTTTTTAAAATATATACTAAGCTAGCCCACTTCAAAAGATGTAGAAGCTTTTGTCTATCTCTCAGATTTGTTTTTGGATTCCATAATAAAGTGTGGAACAACAACTGAGTATAAAATTTGAAAAGTTTTGAATAACTAGAAATTTGGACAATTTGAAAACTAATTGGAAAAAGCTATTAGGTATTAAAGGGCAAAGGGTAATCTTCGTTTTTCGTTTTTAAAATATATACTAAGCTAGCCCACTTCAAAAGATGTAGAAGCTTTTTTCTATCTCTCAGATTTGTTTTTGGTTTCCATAATAAAGTGTGGAACAACAACTGAGTATTTAATTTGAAAAGTTTTTATTGAGTAGAAATTTGGACAATTTGCAAACTAATTGAAATAAGCTATTAGGTATTAAAGGGCAAAGGTAATCTTCGTTTTTCGTTTTTAAAATATATACTATTCTAGCCCACTTCAAAAGATGTAGGAGCTTTTGTCTATTTCTCAGATTTGTTTTTGGTTTTCATAATAAAGTGTGGAACAACAACTGAGTATAAAATTTGAAAGGTTTTGAATAACTAGAAATTTGGACAATTTGAAACTAATTGAAATAATCTATTAGGTATTAAATGGCAAAGGGTAATCTTCGTTTTTCGTTTTTAAAATATATACTAAGCTAGCCCACTTCAAAAGATGTAGATGGTTTTGTCTATCTCTCAGATTTGTTTTTGGTTTCCATAATAAAGTGTGGAACAACAACTGAGTATAAAATTTGAAAAGTTTTGAATAACTAGAAATTTGGACAATTTGAAAACTAATTGAAATAAGCTATAAGGTATTTAAGGGCAAAGGGTAATCTTCTTTTTTCGTTTTTAAAATATATACTAAGCTAGCCCACTTCCAAAGATGTGGAAGCTTTTGTCTATCTCTCAGATTTGTTTTTGGTTTCCATAATAAAGTGTGGAAAAACAACTGAGTATAAATTTGAAAAGTTTTGAATAACTAGAAATTTGGACAATTTGAAAACTAATTGAAATAAGCTATTAGGTATTTAAGGGCAAAGGGTAATCTTCGTTTTTCGTTTTTAAAATATACTTAGCTAGCCCACTTCAAAAGATGTAGAAGCTTTTGTCTATCTCTCAGATTTGTTTTTGGTTTCCATAATAAAGTGTTGAACAACAACTGAGTATAAAATTTGAAAAGTTTTGAATAACTAGAAATTTGGACAATTTGCCAACTATTTGAAATAAGCTATTAGGTATTTAAGGGCAAAGGGTAATCTTCGTTTTTCGTTTTTAAAATATACTTAGCTAGCCCACTTCAAAAGATGTAGAAGCTTTTGTCTATCTCTCAGATTTGTTTTTGGTTTCCATGATAAAGTGTGGAACAACAACTGAGTATAAAATTTGAAAAGTTTATGAATAACTAGAAATTTGGACAATTTGAAAACTAATTAAAATAAGCTATTAGGTATTAAAGGGCAAAGGGTAATCTTCGTTTTTCGTTTTTAAAATATATACTAAGCTAGCCCACTTCAAAAGATGTAGAAGCTTTTGTCTATCTCTCAGATTTGTTTTTGGTTTCCATAATAAAATGTGGAACAACAACTGAGTATAAAATTTGAAAAGTTTTGAATAACTAGAAATTTGGACAATTTGAAAACTAATTGGAAAAAGCTATTAGGTATTAAAGGGCAAAGGGTAATCTTCGTTTTTCGTTTTTAAAATATATACTAAGCTAGCCCACTTCAAAAGATGTAGAAGCTTTCGTCTATCTCTCAGATTTGTTTTTGGTTTCCATAATAAAGTGTGGAACAACAACTGAGTATAAATTTGAAAAGTTTTGAATAACTAGATATTTGGACAATTTGAAAACTAATTGAAATAAGCTATTAGGTATTAAAGGGCAAAGGGTAATCTTCGTTTTTCGTTTTTAAAATATATATTAACCTAGCCCACTTAAAAAGATGTAGAAGCATTTGTCTATCTCTCAGATTTGTTTTTGGTTTCCATAATAAAGTGTGGAACAACAACTGAGTATAAATTTGAAAAGTTTTGAATAACTAGAAATTTGGACAATTTGAAAACTAATTGAAAAAAGCTATTAGGTATAAAAGGGCAAAGGGTATTCTTCGTTTTTCGTTTTTAAAATATATACTAAGCTAGCCCACTTCAAAAGATGTAGAAGCTTTTGTCTATCTCGTCATGATATTAGATTTTTGTGTTTCCAATAATCAAATTGGAACACACCATGAGTATAAGAATTGAAAAGAGGGTTAACTCGAATGATAACGAAAATTTGGAAAAAATAAATTGAAAAATAAATTGAAGATGAAAGCCTATTCAGGAATCAATTTTAAAAGGGCAAAGGGTAATCTTCGTTTTTCGTTTTTAAAATATATACTAAGCTAGCCCACTTCAAAAGATATTGAAGCTTTTGTCTATCTCTCAGATTTGTCTTTGGTTTCCATAATTAAGTGTGGAACAACAACTGAGTATAAAATTTGAAAAGTTTTGAATAACTAGAAATTTGGACAATTTGAAAACTAATTTAAATAAGCTATTAGGTATTTAAGGGCAAAGGGTAATCTTCGTTTTTCGTTTTTTAAAATATATACTAAGCTAGCCCACTTCAAAAGATGTAGAAGCTTTTGTCTATCTCTCAGATTTGTTTTTGGTTTCCATAATAAAATGTGGAACAACAACTGAGTATAAAATTTGAAAAGTTTTGAATAACTAGAAATTTGGACAATTTGAAAACTAATTGGAAAAAGCTATTAGGTATTAAAGGGCAAAGGGTAATCTTCGTTTTTCGTTTTTAAAATAATACTAAGATAGCCCACTTCAAAAGATGTAGAAGCTTTTGTCTATCTCTCAGATTTGTTTTTTGCTTCCATAATAAAGTGTGGTACAACAACTGAGTATAAAATTTGAAAGGTTTTGAATAACTAGAAATTTGGACAATTTGAAAACTAATTGAAATAAGCTATTAGGTATTTAAGGGCAAAGGGTAATCTTCGTTTTTCGTTTTTTAAAATATATACTAAGCTAGCCCACTTCAAAAGATGTAGAAGCTTTTGTCTATCTCTCAGATTTGTTTTTGGATTCCATAATAAAGTGTGGAACAACAACTGAGTATAAAATTTGAAAAGTTTTGAAATAACTAGAAATTTGGACAATTTGAAAACTAATTGAAATAAGCTATTAGGTATTTAAGGGCAAAGGGTAATCTTCGTTTTTCGTTTTTTAAAATATATACTAAGCTAGCCCACTTCAAAAGATGTAGAAGCTTTTGTCTATCTCTCAGATTTGTTTTTGGTTTCCATAATAAAATGTGGAACAACAACTGAGTATAAAATTTGAAAAGTTTTGAATAACTAGAAATTTGGACAATTTGAAAACTAATTGAAATAAGCTATTAGGTATTTAAGGGCAAAGGGTAATCTTCGTTTTTCGTTTTTAAAATATATAATATGCTAGCCCACTTCAAAAGATGTAGAAGCTTTTGTCTATTTCTCAGATTTGTTTTTGGTTTCCATAATAAAGTGTGGAACAACAACTGAGTATAAAATTTGAAAAGTTTTGAATAACTAGAAATTTGGACAATTTGAAAACTAATTGAAATAAGCTATAAGGTATTTAAGGGCAAAGGGTAATCTTCTTTTTTCGTTTTTAAAATATATACTAAGCTAGCCCACTTCCAAAGATGTGGAAGCTTTTGTCTATCTCTCAGATTTGTTTTTGGTTTCCATAATAAAGTGTGGAAAAACAACTGAGTATAAATTTGAAAAGTTTTGAATAACTAGAAATTTGGACAATTTGAAAACTAATTGAAATAAGCTATTAGGTATTTAAGGGCAAAGGGTAATCTTCGTTTTTCGTTTTTAAAATATATACTAAGCTAGCCCACTTCAAAAGATGTAGAAGCTTTTGTCTATCTCTCAGATTTGTTTTTGGTTTCCATAATAAAATGTGGAACAACAACTGAGTATAAAATTTGAAAAGTTTTGAATAACTAGAAATTTGGACAATTTGAAAACTAATTGGAAAAAGCTATTAGGTATTAAAGGGCAAAGGGTAATCTTCGTTTTTCGTTTTTAAAATATATACTAAGCTAGCCCACTTCAAAAGATGTAGAAGCTTTTGTCTATCTCTCAGATTTGTTTTTGGTTTCCATAATAAAGTGTGGAACAACAACTAAGTATAAAATTTGAAAAGTTTTGAATATCTAGAAATTTTACAATTTGAAAACTAATTGAAATAAGCTATTAGGTATTTAAGGGCAAAGGGTCATCTTCGTTTTTCGTTTTTAAAATATATACTAAGCTAGCCCACTTCAAAAGATGTAGAAGCTTTTGTCTAAACAATCAGATTTAATATAGTTGTATTCTGCTCTGTCCATAGAAAAGTGTGGATACCACAATTATTTGAATGAGTATAAAATTTGAAAAGTTTGAATACTAGAAAATTTTACAATGTGGAGAAACTAATTGCAATATAAGCCGCTATTCGAGGTATTAAAGGGCAAAAGGTAATCTTCGTTTTTCGTTTTTAAAATATATACTAAGCTAGCCCACTTCAAAAGATGTAGAAGCTTTTGTCTATCTCTCAGATTTGTTTTTGGTTTCCATAACAAAGTGTGGAACAACAACTGAGTATAAAATTTGAAAGGTTTTGAATAACTAGAAATTTGGACAATTTGAAAACTAATTGAAATATGCTATTAGGTATTAAATGGCAAAGGGTAATCTTCGTTTTTCAATTTCGTTTTTAAAATATATACTAAGCTAGCCCACTTCAAAAGATGTAGAAGCTTTTGTCTATATCTCAGATTTGTTTTTGGTTTCCATAATAAAGTGTCAAACAACAACTGAGTATAAAATTTGAAAAGTTATGAATAACTAGAAATTTGGACAATTTGAAAACTAATTAAAATAAGCTATTAGGTATTAAAGGGCAAAGGGTAATCTTCGTTTTTCGTTTTTAAAATATATACTAAGCTAGCCCACTTCAAAAGATGTAGAACTTTTGTCTATCTCTCAGATTTGTTTTTTGCTTCCATAATAAAGTGTGGAACAACAACTGAGTATAAATTTGAAAAGTTTTGAATAACTAGAAATTTGGACAATTTGAAAACTAATTGAAAAAGGCTATTAGGTATTAAAGGGCAAAGGGTAATCTTCGTTTTTCGTTTATAAAATATATACTAAGCTAGCCCACTTCAAAAGATGCAGAAGCTTTTGTCTATCTCTCAGATTTGTTTTTTGCTTCCATAATAAAGTGTGGTACAACAACTGAGTATAAAATTTGAAAGGTTTTGAATAACTAGAAATTTGGACAATTTGAAAACTAATTGAAATAAGCTATTAGGTATTAAAGGGCAAAGGGTAATCTTCGTTTTTCGTTTTTAAAATATATACTAATCTAGCCCACTTCAAAAGATGTAAAAGCTTTTGTCTATCTCTCAGATTTGTTTTTTGCTTCCATAATAAAGTGTGAAACAACAACTGAGTATAAAATTTGAAAAGTTTTGAATAACTAGAAATTTGGACAATTTGAAACTAATTGAAATAATCTATTAGGTATTAAATGGCAAAGGGTAACCTTCGTTTTTCGTTTTTAAAATATATACTAAGCTAGCAAACTTCAAAAGATGTAGAAGCTTTTGTCTATCTCTCAGATTTGTTTTTGGTTTCCATAATAAAGTGTGGAACAACAACTGAGTATAAATTTGAAAAGTTTTGAATAACTAGAAATTTGGACAATTTGAAAACTAATTGAAAAAGGCTATTAGGTATTAAAGGGCAAAGGGTAATCTTCGTTTTTCGTTTTTAAAATATATACTAAGCTAGCCCTCTTCAAAAGATGTAGAAGCTTTTGTCTATCTCTCAGATTTCATTTTGGTTTCCATAATAAAGTGCGGAACAACAACTGAGTATAAATTTGAAAAGTTTGAATAACTAGAAATTTGGACAATTTGAAAACTAATTGAAATAAGCTATTAGGTATTTAAGGGCAAAGGGTAATCTTCGTTTTTCGTTTTTTAAAATATATACTAAGCTAGCCCACTTCAAAAGATGTAGAAGCTTTTGTCTATCTCTCAGATTTGTTTTTGGATTCCATAATAAAGTGTGGAACAACAACTGAGTATAAAATTTGAAAAGTTTTGAATAACTAGAAATTTGGACAATTTGAAAACTAATTGAAATAAGCTATTAGGTATTTAAGGGCAAAGGGTAATCTTCGTTTTTCGTTTTTTAAAATATATACTAAGCTAGCCCACTTCAAAAGATGTAGAAGCTTTTGTCTATCTCTCAGATTTGTTTTTGGTTTCCATAATAAAATGTGGAACAACAACTGAGTATAAAATTTGAAAAGTTTTGAATAACTAGAAATTTGGACAATTTGAAAACTAATTGGAAAAAGCTATTAGGTATTAAAGGGCAAAGGGTAATCTTTGTTTTTCGTTTTTAAAATATATACTAAGCTAGCCCACTTTAAAAGATGTAGAAGCTTTTGTCTATCTCTCAGATTTGTTTTTGGTTTCCATAATAAAGTGTGGAACAACAACTAAGTATAAAATTTGAAAAGTTTTGAATATCTAGAAATTTTACAATTTGAAAACTAATTGAAATAAGCTATTAGGTATTTAAGGGCAAAGGGTCATCTTCGTTTTTCGTTTTTAAAATATATACTAAGCTAGCCCACTTCAAAAGATGTAGAAGCTTTTGTCTATTCTCTCAGATTTGTTTTTGGTTTCCATAATAAAATGTGGAACAACAACTGAGTATAAAATTTGAAAAGTTTTGAATAACTAGAAATTTGGACAATTTGAAAACTAATTGGAAAAAGCTATTAGGTATTAAAGGGCAAAGGGTAATCTTCGTTTTTCGTTTTTAAAATATATACTAAGCCTAGCCCACTTCAAAAGATGTAGAAGCTTTTGTCTATCTCTCAGATTTGTTTTTGGTTTCCATAATAAAATGTGGAACAACAACTGAGTATAAAATTTGAAAAGTTTTGAATAACTAGAAATTTGGACAATTTGAAAACTAATTGGAAAAAGCTATTAGGTATTAAAGGGCAAAGGGTAATCTTCGTTTTTCGTTTTTAAAATATATACTAAGCTAGCCCACTTCAAAAGATGTAGAAGCTTTTGTCTATCTCTCAGATTTGTTTTTGGTTTCCATAATAAAATGTGGAACAACAACTGAGTATAAAATTTGAAAAGTTTTGAATAACTAGAAATTTGGACAATTTGAAAACTAATTGAAATAAGCTATTAGGTATTAAAGGGCAAAGGGTAATCTTCGTTTTTCGTTTTTAAATAATATACTAAGCTAGCCCACTTCAAAAGATGTAGAAGCTTTTATCTATCTCTCAGATTTGTTTTTTGTTTCCATAATAAAGTGTGGAACAACAACTGAGTATAAAATTTGAAAGGTTTTGAATAACTAGAAATTTGGACGATTTGAAAACTAATTGAAATAAGCTTTTAGGTATTAAAGGGCAAAGGGTAATCTTCGTTTTTCGATTTTAAAATATATACTAAGCTAGCCCACTTCAAAAGATGTAGAAGCTTTTGTCTATCTCTCAGATTTGTTTTTTGCTTCCATAATAAAGTGTGGAACAACAACTAAGTATAAAATTTGAAAAGTTTTGAATATCTAGAAATTTTACAATTTGAAAACTAATTGAAATAAGCTATTAGGTATTTAAGGGCAAAGGGTCATCTTCGTTTTTCGTTTTTAAAATATATATACTAAGCTAGCCCACTTCAAAAGATGTAGAAGCTTTTGTCTATCTCTCAGATTTGTTTTTGGTTTCCATAATAAAATGTGGAACAACAACTGAGTATAAAATTTGAAAAGTTTTGAATAACTAGAAATTTGGACAATTTGAAAACTAATTGGAAAAAGCTATTAGGTATTAAAGGGCAAAGGGTAATCTTCGTTTTTCGTTTTTAAAATATATACTAAGCTAGCCCACTTCAAAAGATGTAGGAGCTTTTGTCTATCTCTCAGATTTGTTTTTGGTTTTCATAATAAAGTGTGGAACAACAACTGAGTATAAAATTTGAAAGGTTTTGAATAACTAGAAATTTGGACAATTTGAAAACTAATTGAAAAAGGCTATTAGGTATTAAAGGGCAAAGGGTAATCTTCGTTTTTCGTTTATAAAATATATACTAAGCTAGCCCACTTCAAAAGATGTAGAAGCTTTTGTCTATCTCTCAGATTTGTTTTTGGTTTCCATAATAAAATGTGGAACAACAACTGAGTATAAAATTTGAAAAGTTTTGAATAACTAGAAATTTGGACAATTTGAAAACTAATTGAAATAAGCTATAAGGTATTTAAGGGCAAAGGGTAATCTTCTTTTTTCGTTTTTAAAATATATACTAAGCTAGCCCACTTCCAAAGATGTGGAAGCTTTTGTCTATCTCTCAGATTTGTTTTTGGTTTCCATAATAAAGTGTGGAAAAACAACTGAGTATAAATTTGAAAAGTTTTGAATAACTAGAAATTTGGACAATTTGAAAACTAATGAAAAAGGCTATTAGGTATTAAAGGGCAAAGGGTAATCTTCGTTTTTCGTTTATAAAATATATACTAAGCTAGCCCACTTCAAAAGATGTAGAAGCTTTTGTCTATCTCTCAGATTTGTTTTTGGTTTCCATAATAAAGTGTGGAACAACAACTGAGTATAAATTTGAAAAGGTTTTGTATAACTAGAAATTTGGACAATTTGAAAACTAATTGAAAGAAGCTATTAGGTATTAAAGGGCAAAGGGTAATCTTCGTTTTCGTTTTTAAAATATATACTAAGATAGCCCACTTCAAAAGATGTAGAAGCTTTTGTCTATCTCTCAGATTTGTTTTTTGCTTCCATAATAAAGTGTGGTACAACAACTGAGTATAAAATTTGAAAGGTTTTGAATAACTAGAAATTTGGACAATTTGAAAACTAATTGAAATAAGCTAATAGGTATTAAAGGGCAAAGGGAATCTTCGTTTTTCGTTTTTAAAATATATACTAAGCTAGCCCACTTCAAAAGATGTAGAAGCATTTGTCTATCTCTCAGATTTGCCTTTGGTTTCCATAATAAAGTGTGAAACAACAACTGATTATAAAATTTGAAAAGTTTTGAATAACTAGAAATTTGGACAATTTGAAAACTAAATTGAAATAAGCTATTAGGTATTAAAGGGCAAAGGGTAATCTTCGTTTTTCGTTTTTAAAATATATACTAATCTAGCCCACTTCAAAAGATGTAAAAGCTTTTGTCTATCTCTCAGATTTGTTTTTTGCTTCCATAATAAAGTGTGGAACAACAACTGAGTATAAAATTTGAAAGGTTTTGAATAACTAGAAATTTGGACGATTTGAAAACTAATTGAAATAAGCTTTTAGGTATTAAAGGGCAAAGGGTAATCTTCGTTTTTCGTTTTTAAAATATATACTAAGCTAGCCCACTTCAAAAGATGTAGAAACTTTTGTCTATCTCTCAGATTTGTTTTTGGTTTCCATAATAAAGTGTGGAACAACAACTGAGTATTTAATTTGAAAAGTTTTGAATGACTAGAAACTTGGACAATTTGCAAACTAAATGAAATAAGCTATTAGGTATTAAAGGGCAAAGGGTAATCTTCGTTTTTCGTTTTTAAAATATATACTAAGATAGCCCACTTCAAAAGATGTAGAAGCTTTTGTCTATCTCTCAGATTTGTTTTTTGCTTCCATAATAAAGTGTGGTACAACAACTGAGTATAAAATTTGAAAAGTTTTGAATAACTAGAAATTTGGACAATTTGAAAACTAATTGAAATAAGCTATAAGGTATTTAAGGGCAAAGGGTAATCTTCTTTTTTCGTTTTTAAAATATATACTAAGCTAGCCCACTTCCAAAGATGTGGAAGCTTTTGTCTATCTCTCAGATTTGTTTTTGGTTTCCATAATAAAGTGTGGAAAAACAACTGAGTATAAATTTGAAAAGTTTTGAATAACTAGAAATTTGGACAATTTGAAAACTAATTGAAATAAGCTTTTAGGTATTAAAGGGCAAAGGGTAATCTTCGTTTTTCGATTTTAAAATATATACTAAGCTAGCCCACTTCAAAAGATGTAGAAGCTTTTGTCTATCTCTCAGATTTGTTTTTTGCTTCCATAATAAAGTGTTGGTACAACAACTGAGTATAAAATTTGAAAGGTTTTGAATAACTAGAAATTTGGACAATTTGAAAACTAATTGAAATAAGCTATTAGGTATTTAAGGGCAAAGGGTAATCTTCGTTTTTCGTTTTTTAAAATATATACTAAGCTAGCCCACTTCAAAAGATGTAGAAGCTTTTGTCTATCTCTCAGATTTGTTTTTGGATTCCATAATAAAGTGTGGAACAACAACTGAGTATAAAATTTGAAAAGTTTTGAATAACTAGAAATTTGGACAATTTGAAAACTAATTGAAATAAGCTATTAGGTATTTAAGGGCAAAGGGTAATCTTCGTTTTTCGTTTTTTAAAATATATACTAAGCTAGCCCACTTCAAAAGATGTAGAAGCTTTTGTCTATCTCTCAGATTTGTTTTTGGATTCCATAATAAAGTGTGGAACAACAACTGAGTATAAAATTTGAAAAGTTGTATAACTAGAAATTTGGACAATTTGAAAACTAATTGAAATAAGCTATTAGGTATTTAAGGGCAAAGGGTAATCTTCGTTTTTCGTTTTTAAAATATATACTAATCTAGCCCACTTCAAAAGATGTAGGAGCTTTTGTCTATCTCTCAGATTTGTTTTTGGTTTTCATAATAAAGTGTGGAACAACAACTGAGTATAAAATTTGAAAGGTTTTGAATAACTAGAAATTTGGACAATTTGAAAACTAATTGAAATAAGCTATTAGGTATTAAAGGGCAAAGGGTAATCTTCGTTTTTCGTTTTTAAAATATATACTAATCTAGCCCACTTCAAAAGATGTAAAAGCTTTTGTCTATCTCTCAGATTTGTTTTTTGCTTCCATAATAAAGTGTGAAACAACAACTGAGTATAAAATTTGAAAAGTTTTGAATAACTAGAAATTTGGACAATTTGAAAACAAATTGAAATAAGCTATTAGGTATTAAAGGGCAAAGGGTAATCTTCGTTTTCGTTTTTAAAATATATACTAAGCTAGCCCACTTCAAAAGATGTAGAAGCTTTTGTCTATCTCTCAGATTTGTTTTTGGTTTCCATAATAAAATGTGGAACAACAACTGAGTATAAAATTTGAAAAGTTTTGAATAACTAGAAATTTGGACAATTTGAAAACTAATTGGAAAAAGCTATTAGGTATTAAAGGGCAAAGGGTAATCTTCGTTTTTCGTTTTTAAAATATATACTAAGCTAGCCCACTTCAAAAGATGTAGAAGCTTTTTTCTATCTCTCAGATTTGTTTTTGGTTTCCATAATAAAGTGTGGAACAACAACTGAGTATAAAATTTAAAAAGTTTTTATTAAGTAGAAATCTGGACAATTTGAAAACTAATTGAAATAAGCTATTAGGTATTAAAGGGCAAAGGGTAATCTTCGTTTTTCGTTTTTAAAATATATACTAAGCTAGCCCACTTCAAAAGATGTAGAAGCATTTGTCTATCTCTCAGATTTGCCTTTGGTTTCCATAATAAAGTGTGAAACAACAACTGATTATAAAATTTGAAAAGTTTTGAATAACTAGAAATTTGGACAATTTGAAAACTAATTGAAATAAGCTATTAGGTATTAAAGGGCAAAGGGTAATATTCGTTTTTCGTTTTTAAAATATATATTAAGCTAGCCCACTTCAAAAGATGTAGAAGCTTTTGTCTTTATCTCAGATTTGTTTTTGGTTTCCATAATAAAGTGTGGAACAACAACTGAGTATAAAATTTGAAAAGTTTTGAATAACTAGAAATTTGGACAATTTGAAAACTAATTGAAATAAGCTATTAGGTATTTAAGGGCAAAGGGTAATCTTCGTTTTTCGTTTTTTAAAATATATACTAAGCTAGCCCACTTCAAAAGATGTAGAAGCTTTTGTCTATCTCTCAGATTTGTTTTTGGATTCCATAATAAAGTGTGGAACAACAACTGAGTATAAAATTTGAAAAGTTTTGAATAACTAGAAATTTGGACGATTTGAAAACTAATTGAAATAAGCTTTTAGGTATTAAAGGGCAAAGGGTAATCTTCGTTTTTCGATTTTAAAATATATACTAAGCTAGCCCACTTCAAAAGATGTAGAAGCTTTTGTCTATCTCTCAGATTTGTTTTTTGCTTCCATAATAAAGTGTGGAACAACAACTGAGTATAAATTTGAAAAGTTTTGAATAACTAGAAATTTGGACAATTTGAAAACTAATTGAAATAAGCTATTAGGTATTTAAGGGCAAAGGGTAATCTTCGTTTTTCGTTTTTTAAAATATATACTAAGCTAGCCCACTTCAAAAGATGTAGAAGCTTTTGTCTATCTCTCAGATTTGTTTTTGGATTCCATAATAAAGTGTGGAACAACAACTGAGTATAAAATTTGAAAAGTTTTGAATAACTAGAAATTTGGACAATTTGAAAACTAATTGAAATAAGCTATTAGGTATTAGAGGAGAAAGGGTAATCTTCGTTTTTCGTTTTTAAAATATATACTAAGCTAGCCCACTTCAAAATATGTAGAAGCTTTTGTCTATCTCTCAGATTTGTCTTTGGTTTCCATAATAAAGTGTGGAACAACAACTGAGTATAAAATTTGAAAAGTTTTGAATAACTAGAAATTTGGACGATTTGAAAACTAATTGAAATAAGCTTTTAGGTATTAAAGGGCAAAGGGTAATCTTCGTTTTCGTTTTTAAAATATATACTAAGATAGCCCACTTCAAAAGATGTAGAAGCTTTTGTCTATCTCTCAGATTTGTTTTTTGCTTCCATAATAAAGTGTGGTACAACAACTGAGTATAAAATTTGAAAGGTTTTGAATAACTAGAAATTTGGACAATTTGAAAACTAATTGAAATAAGCTAATAGGTATTAAAGGGCAAAGGGTAATCTTCGTTTTTCGTTTTTAAAATATATACTAAGCTAGCCCACTTCAAAAGATGTAGAAACTTTTGTCTATCTCTCAGATTTGTTTTTGGTTTCCAAAATAAAGTGTGGAACAACAACTGAGTATAAATTTGAAAAGTTTTGAATAACTAGAAATTTGGACAATTTGAAAACTAATTGAAATAAGCCATTAGGTATTAAAGGGGAAAGGGAAATCTTCGTTTTTCAATTTCGATTTTAAAATAAATACTAAGCTAGCCCACTTCAAAAGATGTAGAAGCTTTTGTCTATCTCTCAGATTTGTCTTTGGTTTCCATAATAAAGTGTGGAACAACAACTGAGTATAAAATTTGAAAAGTTTTGAATAACTAGAAATTTGGACAATTTGCCAACTATATGAAATAAGCTATTAGGTATTAAAGGGCAAAGGGTAATCTTCGTTTTTCATTTTTAAAATATACTTAGCTAACCCACTTCAAAAGATGTAGAAGCTTTTGTCTATCTCTCAGATTTGTTTTTGGTTTCCATAATAAAGTGTGGAACAACAAACTGAGTATAAAATTTGAAAAGTTTTGAATAACTAGAAATTTGGACAATTTGAAAACTAATTGAAATAAGCTATTAGGTATTTAAGGGCAAAGGGTAATCTTCGTTTTTCGTTTTTTAAAATATATACTAAGCTAGCCCACTTCAAAAGATGTAGAAGCTTTTGTCTATCTCTCAGATTTGTTTTTGGATTCCATAATAAAGTGTGGAACAACAACTGAGTATAAAATTTGAAAAGTTTAATAACTATAAATTTGGACAATTTGAAAACTAATTGAAATAAGCTATTAGGTATTAAAGGGCAAAGGGTAATCTTCGTTTTTCGTTTTTAAAATATATACTAATCTAGCCCACTTCAAAAGATGTAAAAGCTTTTGTCTATCTCTCAGATTTGTTTTTTGCTTCCATAATAAAGTGTGAAACAACAACTGAGTATAAAATTTGAAAAGTTTTGAATAACTAGAAATTTGGACAATTTGAAAACAAATTGAAATAAGCTATTAGGTATTTAAGGGCAAAGGGTAATCTTCGTTTTTCGTTTTTTAAAATATATACTAAGCTAGCCCACTTCAAAAGATGTAGAAGCTTTTGTCTATCTCTCAGATTTGTTTTTGGATTCCATAATAAAGTGTGGAACAACAACTGAGTATAAAATTTGAAAGGTTTTGAATAACTAGAAATTTGGACGATTTGAAAACTAATTGAAATAAGCTTTTAGGTATTAAAGGGCAAAGGGTAATCTTCGTTTTTCGATTTTAAAATATATACTAAGCTAGCCCACTTCAAAAGATGTAGAAGCTTTTGTCTATCTCTCAGATTTGTTTTTTGCTTCCATAATAAAGTGTGGAACAACAACTGAGTATAAATTTGAAAAGTTTTGAATAACTAGAAATTTGGACAATTTGAAAACTAATTGAAATAAGCTATTAGGTATTAGAGGAGAAAGGGTAATCTTCGTTTTTCGTTTTTAAAATATATACTAAGCTAGCCCACTTCAAAATATGTAGAAGCTTTTGTCTATCTCTCAGATTTGTCTTTGGTTTCCATAATAAAGTGTGGAACAACAACTGAGTATAAAATTTGAAAATGTTTTTTGATAATAAACTGGAATATGTTGGGACAATTTTGAAAAATAATTGGAAATAAAGCTAATAGCGTATTAGAGAGGTAAAGGGTAAATGTCGTGTTTTCTCCCGTGTTATAAGGAATTTCCCCAACTATTTAGCCACTTCAAAAGATGTAGAAGCTTTTGTCTATCTCTCAGATTTGTTTTTGGTTTCCATAATAAAATGTGGAACAACAACTGAGTATAAAATTTGAAAAGTTTTG
The DNA here is from genome assembly GCA_000711775.1 of Oxytricha trifallax. NCBI lineage: Eukaryota > Ciliophora > Spirotrichea > Sporadotrichida > Oxytrichidae > Oxytricha > Oxytricha trifallax. The sequence goes on along the minus strand of ARYC01019319.1, from coordinate 1,207 downwards.
AATAACTAGAAATTTGGACAATTTGAAAACTAATTGGAAAAAGCTATTAGGTATTAAAGGGCAAAGGGTAATCTTCGTTTTTCGTTTTTAAAATATATACTAAGCTAGCCCACTTCAAAAGATGTAGAAGCTTTTATCTATCTCTCAGATTTGTTTTTTGTTTCCATAATAAAGTGTGGAACAACAACTGAGTATAAAATTTGAAAAGTTTTGAATAACTAGAAATTTGGACAATTTGAAAACTAATTGAAATAAGCTATTAGGTATTTAAGGGCAAAGGGTAATCTTCGTTTTTCGTTTTTTAAAATATATACTAAGCTAGCCCACTTCAAAAGATGTAGAAGCTTTTGTCTATCTCTCAGATTTGTTTTTGGATTCCATAATAAAGTGTGGAACAACAACTGAGTATAAAATTTGAAAAGTTTTGAATAACTAGAAATTTGGACAATTTGAAAACTAATTGGAAAAAGCTATTAGGTATTAAAGGGCAAAGGGTAATCTTCGTTTTTCGTTTTTAAAATATATACTAAGCTTAGCCCACTTCAAAAGATGTAGAAGCTTTTGTCTATCTCTCAGATTTGTTTTTTGCTTCCATAATAAAGTGTGGAACAACAACTGAGTATAAAATTTGAAAGGTTTTGAATAACTAGAAATTTGGACGATTTGAAAACTAATTGAAATAAGCTTTTAGGTATTAAAGGGCAAAGGGTAATCTTCGTTTTTCGATTTTAAAATATATACTAAGCTAGCCCACTTCAAAAGATGTAGAAGCTTTTGTCTATCTCTCAGATTTGTTTTTTGCTTCCATAATAAAGTGTGGAACAACAACTGAGTATAAATTTGAAAAGGTTTTGTATAACTAGAAATTTGGACAATTTGAAAACTAATTGAAATAAGCTATTAGGTATTTAAGGGCAAAGGGTAATCTTCGTTTTTCGTTTTTAAAATATATAATATGCTAGCCCACTTCAAAAGATGTAGAAGCTTTTGTCTATTTCTCAGATTTGTTTTTGGTTTCCATAATAAAGTGTGGAACAACAACTGAGTATAAAATTTGAAAAGTTTTGAATAACTAGAAATTTGGACAATTTGAAACTAATTGAAAAAAGCTATTAGGTATAAAAGGGCAAAGGGTATTCTTCGTTTTTCGTTTTTAAAATATATACTAAGCTAGCCCACTTCAAAAGATGTAGAAGCTTTTGTCTAT
>ARYC01019318.1:0-12635 GCA_000711775.1 Oxytricha trifallax | reverse complement strand
TGAGAGAGACTTCGCTCATAAATCTAGTTGGTATAGGCATGTGAAAGAGCATAGAGAAGCCAAGTCAACTATCTACTTAAAGCACGATAAAATCGACGGATAGTATGAGTGCTTCGAGTGCCATAAGCAGTATGCTCATACAAGAGATTTAAGGAAGCATCTTTTAAAAGCTCACAAGAAAGATTTAGAGATTGAAAAGCATGAAGATGAATTGAAGCTACTAAACAAAAGAAAAACAAGAGAATCTTCGAAAGTTGTAGAGCTTGAACAAGCTAGTGAATCAGAATATGTGAGGAAATCACGCAACCTACTAGCATCCGAAATCACAAAGATCATGATTAAAATTCAATACAAAAAGATTCCTGTTCTTGCCTAAATTGACCTAGACACTTCACTTTAAAGCTACCTTATATTAGAAGAATCTTTTGATAAGAAAGTTATCAATGATCATCAGTATGCATACAAGGTGTATCCCTTCAACTATCTCTTAAGTGATGATAAATACTAGATGGAGTTTACAAATGAGTATCAAGTACTCACTCAAGCAAAGTTCAAAGAGTGTAGATACTTAATAAAGTTAGATGCTGTTCTCCTTGCCAAGGATCATGTTGCTTTCAGACTCCCACTCTATGAAATGACCCTAAGAGATTTCATTACAGATCAAAGAGATCATAAGTAGCTTGGATAAATAGCAACTCAGACCATACAAGGTATAAAAGGGCTTCACAAGTTAGGGTTTGTTCACAGAGATTTGAAGCCAGAAAATATAATGATAAACTTTTTACCAGTAAGAGTAGCAATAATCGATTTCAATAGAGCCTAAAGAGTGGAAGTATCAAGGCTTGGAACTGTAATGGGAACTCAAGGGGAAGACTGGAGAGATGGTGACTTACAGTGGGATGTGTGGGCTTTAGCAGCAATAATTATAGAGTGCGATATGCCTCGCAACGATTACTACTCTACAAGGTGTGAGAAGGATGCTAAACAAAGAATAAATCAATTTATTGACAGGACAAGAGTATCTCAATCAATGAAACAAATGGCAGAATCAATAATAATAAAACCAAACTCTAGATCAGACATATAAATAGAGCAGATAGAGTTGTGGTTAAGTAATATAAACTTCAGACCTCTACCACATGATCCTAAAGTGCATTTTGAGTGATTAAATTAAATACATTTACTATAAATTTCACATTAAAACCTATAATAATCCCAACCCTTAACAAATTCCCTACAAATCAAAGCACTTATAAACCTCATTAAGGGGTTTTGGGGTTTTTTATTGGTTCCTCAGTGTATCTCCCACTTACAAGTAAAGGCTCCTGCAGAGATCCCTAAGTCACAGCTCCATAAGGGAGGTCTGGCCACTAGCCTGCATTTACGACAGAGATACATCTTCCTGATCAGGGATGGGACGAACAGCTTCTTGAAATTGAGAGAGATTTGATTTCATACTGCTAATATTTTAAATTTCACTTTCCACCCACTTTTTCATTTCTCCTAATGGGGTTTCATTCATCCAGTAATCAAAGCCTATTTAGATTAATTCATTTATTTTTCATACTCACGATTGCTTAAAAAATTACTCTTGGGGTTTTAGGATGATGTAGATCCAAGAGGAAAAAATAGTGGGAAAAAAGGTTCCCCTTTGACTATGTAGCAGTTAATAGAAGGCAATTTAAGAATATTTCATAAGAAAATACCTATATTTTTTAATGCAATTTGAATGATGAAGAACCGCATTACTAAATTAGCCCAAGAGGTACTAAATCGATTTTTGCAAGAATGAGATCTTCGGTGCGAAAAAACGAACGCAGATAAAGAACTGCAAATCTATCAACATTCACTTATCCTCATGAGTATGTAATTATTTCAATTAAAATTAAGAATTAAACTTAATGATAATATTTTCACAATAAAATGTTCTGACATCTGGGTCAGGGTCCAATGAAAAACGAAGAGGAGAAAAGTCTTAATATATTTAAACTCATCCAGTGAAAAATTCAAAATAAAGACCAAGATCCTAAAATCTGCAAAAAAGTGACTAATATAGATTAAGTAAGAATTCAGGAGGGAATACTTAACATAAGAATCTTGCTGATATAAAACTATACAATTTTATTTTATAGTATTTATAGCTATTTAATTGAAAAATAAATGAAATTTTAACTAAGAGAACAACTTGAAGAACAAAGGTTTAAGTTTATGTAAAAATATCGAAGTCCACACTAATTAAAGCTTATTAGAAGACTTACAAAGCACGGGGACTTCTAAGGTTCAATTAAGTCCAAGGAGTCTTATTGATATAACATAACTATAAATTATTTGAATTTTATATTCATATAAACTGTTACATTTTATATTTGTTATGTTATTTTTCAAAGAATATGCAAATTTATTGGCTTAATTTAATGAGACAATCTAAAATAAAGTGATAATTTAGATTATTTTAAATAGTAATCCCCACTATTTTAATAAAAGTAAAATACAATTTTTTTATTCTTTTTAATAACTGATATAGATCACTGAGTTAAATTTCGTAAATTGTTAAAATAATTTCTAGAAAGCTTGATCCTAATCATTAAGCAGGGTATAATTAATTCCTGAAATAATTAACACTCCTTGTATAATAAAAAGATATTTATAATCAAGCCATAAATAAATGGCTAAAATAAACATTTGGAATAATTCATATTTAACGTATATCAGTCATAGGAATTTAAAAATATTTACATAAAAAGATTAAAAAATGAAGAAAGTATTTTTCTATTTGGATTTAATTATTCAAAGTAAATTAATGAAATATTTTTATCTCTATTTTTGCTCATTTTAGAATTTTGAATTAGAGATTGGAAGAATATTAAAATTAAATATTAACGAATGAGCCTCTCTGATATGCTTTGAATAATTTATAAAAGCAAGTTGTATTGGTGGAAAAAGTTAGTCTCAAAAGAGGATCCGCGCCCTATATAAACTTGAGAATTAAGAAATTTTATAATATTAAATTTATCTCTTACTAGTATCACAACTAACATTTAAAAATCATTTCCATACAAATGAACAATCTCTAGCCCACAATTTCATTCGATTTCCTTCCACAAAACTTCGGAGGTCTTGGACAACCTCAGAGCAACATATTTTACGCAAACGGTATCATATTTAATATAAGAAATAGCCTTTTTAGAACTTGAAATATTGTTAATTACTACTAAGTATTGACCAAGAAACTCTGGATGAGTAGAAAGAATTAATAGACATCTGCAAGAAGTTAGGTCTTAGTGCTACCCAGTCATTCTAAAATCCATCTTTCTTGAATGAATAATTAAATTTATTTGATTAATTGATCAATTTTTAAGTGATTTCTTAGGACCTTCTGAGTCATGCATATCAGTAAGAAACTTCGAAGCCCAGGTATTTCCTGCGTTTGACAATAACCCACTCATGAATGCTCAATTCAACTCATAAGTCATGCAATACTACACCATTAAAGAAGAATGCAACATGTAGGAGGAGAACTCAACTCAGAGTTCAGCATTTAAAACCGTAATTTATAAAAATTTTTATTAGAATGATAAATGTTTACACAGAGCCTCCTCCCCCACTTTTCCCCCATAACTAAACCGAGCCCCATCTTCATAATAATAAGTTTTTATCATCATCCGTTTTTTGTCCTCAAGGCCGATAATATGTAATGTATTGATTTTGATTGGATTATTGTATTCACTATGTCCTTCCATAATTTATTCTACAAACTTCTCTAGTGAAACACTATATATATATATATAAACCCCAAAACCCCAATACATATATGCGTGATAAATCTATAAGTTGGTATAGTGATGATTTAATATCGATAAATAGCGAAATTCCAAACTTCACAATTTAACTTATTATAGGGCCTTCAAAGTGCAGTTTCCAATGATCAGTAATGTGGGAAAAAAGTTCGAATTTTATTTCGGTCCCATACTTTACCATTGGATAGAGCACAGTGCGTAGATGTAGAATATGTGGTCCTTACCCTACTTTTGACATCTGTGAGCTGAGTTGCGTCATTTGCAAGGTTCATGGGGCACTCGTTTTGAACCTCCCTCTTTTCCTTAATTCAAATTTTAATTAAATTATTAATACTATTAAATTTAAAACTTAACTACTATGGTGGAATTCAAAGGACTATAGTCTCGTTCATGTGCACTTGCTTTAGCTCTCAATTCCTGCAAAAGCGTAGACTTCATGTCTCTCTTGCCTGTGGTCATTATTTCCAATCAGTGCAATAAAATCCCAAGTTTAATCGAGCAGGGGTTTTGGGGTTTTGAAGGGCTATAAGCATTTATTGTTAAGCTTATTTTAATCAGCTAAAATTTAATCGATTTAAACAAATAAATTTAACAATCCACTATCAATATACTTTACAAATCAATCTTAATGTATTCAAAATATGATACATTTATATATAAATAATAAGAAATATCAATTCTATTTTACATAATGGTAAACAAATAATTTATATTTCTCAAATTTCTTAATTTTACTATCAAATATTTCTTAGTCATATTTTTTTACATATAAAATAAAATTTCTTATTTATTGATAATTAAAGACTAAAATTTGTATATAAACTATATTAAGTAAAATTATCTTTAAATTTAACCTAAATTCTCATTTTTTAGCATTCTAATATCAATTCTTATATAAAATGCATTTTTTTATTTTTATTTATTAATTTATTAACAATTTGATGAAATTTTGAATTCAATCTTATCATATTTGAGAATTGGAAACAGATTGATCGCAGAAATTTCAGATTGCCCCTTATGACTTTCACAAATTGATCACATGATAATTTACTTTCAATCTAAAATGTGAACTACATAATTCTAAATATTTCAGATATGACACAGTTCCAATTCAAATATCCCGACTAAATTTCCTTTTGCAATTCTCAAATTTGAAGATTGAATCTCAAATATAAGTAAAAAAAATAGAAATATAAATTTACATTTTTTATATAAAAATTTCAAACCAAAATATAAAATTTTACTGTGGTATTTCATTACAATAAAGGTATAGTAATAAATCTATATCTTAAAATTCAATTTTCCCTATTTAAATTATTTAAATTTTCATATAAAAATTATTTAAACATTATTTGACTATTATATCTATTTATATAAAATAGATGAAATATTTAAAATAAGATATCTATAAAAATTAAAAAGTTTATTCTAAAAGTTATAAAATAAATTAAAATTACAACACAAAATTTAATTTATGATAAATTATTTATAAAAGTTTTATATTAAGAATTCATTTTTAACATTCTTTCAATCATAATTTTCCAACAAGAAATTAATAATATTTATTAAAATTATGATATTTATTTAATATTCCTAAAAATAAAAAGATAAATTATATGATTTATTTATTTTTTTATATAATAATTTTCCAAATTTTATTTACATGCCATTCAAATAAATAACGATTTAAATTTAATAATTTTTATTTTATATCATAATTTATTTACTTATATATGATAATTTACATCCTATTTTTAATAAATCTTATTAAGCAGTAGTTATATAAAAGTTTAAATTATATATAAATGAAATTAATTACTTACCTTTATTATTTATAAGTGTATTAAGTTCAATTTACATTTCCTTATTGAAATTTATTTTTAATTGTTGAATATTTTACTTTGATTTCTTTTATATCTCACTTCAAAGTCAAATTTAATTGAGAATATGTTTATGATTTTGAAATTGAGGAAACCAAAATTTTATGATTTTGATATTCATTCTTGAATTGGAATAAGATTTGATTCTTGAAGATTTCCAATTTATATGTTTTATTTACAATTCCAATCTTGTCTAGAATCATATTGAATTCATTTTGTCTCTCAATTCTGCCTAAAAAATGTTAAAAATATTAAAAAAGAACTAAACGAAAAAACTGTATACAAAGAATCTTGGTCCCTAGAAGAACACTACCCGCTGGCCAAGCGAGCTGCATATAGCAACGTGTTCACTCAAGGGGGGTAACGATTGGTCTACTCGTTACGATGTTGCATAGACTAGGGTTTAAATCCAGTCTAACTGAAGCTGCAACAACAAACTCTGAGATAACAATGTACACAAGCCCTTGGGTCGGCACAACCAAGTTCTGAGGGGAATATAACTACGATCCAAAGACACTGGTTTTCCAACATGAATTTAGGTTATTTTATTTTAAATAATTCTTTGAATTATCTTATTATTTAAAAAGTTGTAATCTAATTTTAGATTTGAGGTTAGGGTTTTTTATTTTTTAGGGCAGGTATTTTTAAAATTATCTAAATAATTTATTTTTATTTTTTATTTAAAATTTATTATAAATTGACTTACTATTCCAAATAGTAAGCCATTCCACTTTTGCCAATCTCTATAGGACTTATTATTAATTTATTTAAGTTTCTTTGAAACTTATTTCAAAGCATTTAGGGTAAGTTAAGGTTCATCCCTCGAACCAATAGGGGCATTAAAGGAAAGACTAAATTTCCGTTTTAAATTATTTATAATTAATTTAAATTTTAAATTTTATTTAAAAGTTATTTTATATTTTAACTTTAATTTATCTTTACTTTATATTTTATAAAAATGTATAAGTTATTTGTTTGTAAACTTTATAAAACTTTGAATATTCGGAAAAATTTGAATCCAAGCTTAATATTTGATAAATACTTTTACATTTATCATTCAGCAATATTAGATCATGATTTTATTGATACTCAATTTAATTATAAAGTTATTTAAGCTAATTTTTTTATTTATTTTTTCATTTTATTACTTCCCTTCATTAATTTAAGCATAAAAAAGTCAAATAGCTATTAATTATAATTTAAAGTATTTATTTAAATTTAAATTTAAATATAAATTAATTTGAATTTTCTTATAAGTTAGTTAATATATTTAAATTTTTTATATGAAAATTATACTTAAAAATAAATAAATTGAACTAGAATTGAAGAAATTTATCAATAATTATTTGAAATAATGCACTTTTAAGAATATGATATTTTATTGAAATATTTTGTTATTTAGGTTTAAATATATAGGAAATTTTGATTTTTAATTAAATATCTTGAATGAATAAGAAAACTTTACAAACTTTAACAGTAATGAATTCAAAATTGTTAAGAAATATATTCTATAAAATTAAAAATTAAGTTTCTATTTTAAAAAACTTAAAGTTATTTTTAATTTTCTTTAAACGTTTTACTTTGAAATACCTTCTCTTATACTTTAGTATAAATTTAATTTGATCCTCACAAGTCTTTAAGTGAGATAGATTCCAAAGCAGCAGTTAAGACATGATAGTAGCATCTCCTAACAAGATTCTTATTTATTCTACTTATATTCATGCCAAGCTCTTTCATAAAGGCAGCCCAATAACCTCTATAAGGGTTAACTTATCATAACTTACTTTGATTAGGCTCTTGGTATTCAAAGGATTCAGGTCTCTGTTCTTAATCCAAGAGTACATAAGCTCTGCAGGAGCTAGCCTGTAATGATAAGGCCCAAGAAACATGAGCAGTAATTTGAGATTGTCATACTTTGCCATTACTTCTTAAGATCTGTGATAGGGAGCGTTATCAATCATGATAACAGTATTCTTCCTCCACTCCAAATCTATATCATCTAATGTAAGTGCAAGCTTGCACAAGAAGTACATAAATGAGTGTTGATTAGTTCTTCCCCTGTTCACAGTATAGAACAACTCTCCAGTACTTGAGACTCCAATAATCAAGTTCATTTGACTAAGCCTCTAAGATTTTGTAACTCTATTCTTAACATAAGGAGCTGTCCAGCCTCTTCTTCTCTCATCAGTCTAGTGCAATACTGATTCATCTATGTTAATAATTCTCCTACCTTCACTTAGAAAGAGTATGAATTGTTATGCTGCATACTAGCGTTAAAGCTTACTACTGTTATTGTTATGAAGGTTCGTTATCTACCTTAACTTACTTATATGTCATCATTAGTTCATTCTTAAGGAACATTCGAATCATCTACTTTGAACAGTGAAGCTGGATCTTTGACACTAAGCTTTTCTGTATATCTGATATTTAGATAGGCACTTAGTCATAAGTAAGCATATTCACTATATGAGTGCGGGCCCTGCTGTGCAGCTTCTTATACTTGCCTCTATTAACTTGCTTAAGATTCCAAAAGTTTGCTTTTTTCAAGGGATTGTTAAGGTACCTTCTTAACTTATAGTATGATATGCCAAGCCTCTTCATAATCTGCTAGCAGTTTAGCTTTTCAGACATCCTTAGTCTTCGAGATTCCTGAGCCAGCTTTAGCTCTTTTTGCTGCTGCTCCTTTTCTTTCCTCATGATCTTGAGTTATCTTCGAGGCACTATAGCTTAAAGCTAAGTATGCTATCCAAAGACTGGAAGTGAGTCTTTCATTTTATGGTTCTCTAATACCTTCTATTCTAATTCCTTCATATCAATTAAAGGGGCTCTTTCGAGCATACCTTAAGGTTCTAATTCTGATTAGGTAAAGTCAGTGTAGATCTCAAGTGTGATCTGGCCAAGAGTCTATATTTAGTGGCCATCTAGTAACGATTCCTTAAATCCTCCTAGTTTACTTAACTCTATAGGTTTCCTTAGGATCAATAATAAAGCCTTTGAAATTCAAAGATTCTAATGAATCTTCCAGATCATAGTAGTAGTTAAGCATCTCTTTTTTGCTTACAGTCTCTATCTCAACATCAGCAACTGTAATGTTCCTTTAGTATAACATATTGGTTGTTATGTAATCGGCAGTATTGCTTTCATCATCTGTTTCACTACTTGAGCTTCGCTCACTATCTGAACTACTAGAGCTTTTATCTTCTTCCTCTTATTGGAAAAATTCAACCAGCTTAGACTATCTCTTTTTAGAACTTGATTCCATAAGTTCAGTGCTTAATTTCCTAATAATGAATTACTTTGGTGCTGGTAGGAAATCCGCATGCGGAAATCGGATCATGCTGAAGGCATTTCATAATAGTGAAAATTACTATCTCATTATAGTAACAGTGCTGTCTTCATGAGCCAATATTTGGCTATTTAAAACGGCTGATGGCACCCTCCTATTATAATTTAATGAACCAAGCGTAACTTACTGGCATCAATGTTTAAGAACTAGCTTAGAAGTGCAAAAGCAAGAAAGAGCTCTACAACTTTCTCACCCAGGATTGTCGGGCGTTCTTACCCAAGCCTGATTCAACCAACATTTACTTCTTCAAGTCCATCATAAGAGCAAAGAAGGAGGTAAGCATCTCTCCTTAATTGTAACCGTCTTCATAGTACATCAGAAGAGAAGACGTCAAAGTGTCCGCAGTGCCTCACATAGAGGGACTTACAGTCCAGGACTTCCTCGATTATGCGAGAGACATCCCCAGACTACTCAACTTTCTTCCTGATGAGCGAGACTGGGTCCACTTAGACAGGCAATGGATCTGTGATTTGCTCTATGCCTTAGACACCGACGGTGTCACCAACATGATTCACGATGCAATGCTTTAACGGAAAGAAAGGCTTGAGCAAAGCAGAGACCTAGTCATTGAAATGAGATCTGAATTTGTTGACGCACTCTCTAGATGCCTCAGCTTCAGCAGTAAGTTTACTCTCTTTACATTTCCTTTTAAGCCGAGAGAGGCAAAGCTGTAAATCTCATGAAGGACTCATCTAAAAGAAAGAGAACAAGAGATGAAATTGAAGAGGTGAAAGATAATGAGACAGCCTTGAAGTCAGACAGGCAGCTCTTTCTATAAGAAACTAAGAGGCTGAAGCAAGAGCATGATAACTTGGAAAGTGAAGTACTTGACTTACCAAAATGAAGGAGCAAGTTATGCAAGACTTCGGCTCTCAGAATCTGGAAGGGCAGGTGCAGAACTTCAGCCTTTGACTTCTGCTGGTCTCTATTCTCATCCATTCTCTGAACACTACTAATAGATAGAGTTAGAATATGGTGAATTCTTTTAGAAATTAAGCTTTAAAATCATCTTCTTTTTAACCCCTCTCTTTAGGGGTTCCTATGATCTATATCATTTTTCAAGTTTCTCTTTTAATTTGAAGCCTTCTTCAACCAGGCTTCCATACTTTCTTCGACCTCTTCATGCTCCTTGTAAGTTTCACTAAAAGACTTGTCTCTGCAACTCCTCCTTGCAAGTATAACTCACTTTTCAACTAAGTCCTTAATCTGCTCTGCCTTCTCATAAGCCTTCCTACTTCTCTTATTAGTCTATTTCTTTCCTTCCTTGCTCTTCGATCTTTCTCTGCCTGGCTCTTAAGTGATCTCCTCATATTGGCGCCTCACGCCGTTTTTGAAGATCTTCTCAACTTCACTAATAGGCTTGTCTTAGAACACAGGGTTCTGGCTCATCTTCTCTACAATGAATTCTATGATAGAAGGTTAATAGAACCCTAATTTACTTTGAGTGTCTGGCTCTTCAGCCAACAGCTTCAGTTTTCATTTCCTCTTCAGAGGCATTCTTTGCTTCCTCGATATCCTTTTTGGCTCCTATGAAAGAACTTTCTACTTTTTCGACTATCTTCTCCACTATAGCCTTTACAACTGCAACTTAATGATCGATGGCTATAATCAATTCAGAAGGAACTTCGGGCTCCTTTGCTTGATGATTAATATCCATATCAATAGCTTCTTATTTGTCTTACAAATTAAATTATACTTCATTGAACTTTTTGTCTAATATAAGGTCGATCTCATTCTACTCTACGTAAAGAAGCTACTCAGCACTATTTTTGGAGTTAAGTCTATACAAAACTCCTTGCCATCTGCCCTTAGTATTAAGTCTTCCAATTCTTCCTATAATCTGCTCTTCAGACCTTTTAGAGAAGACATCTGCGATGATGAGGTAAGACCTCCGTTCTAGTTGATTTCATCATCGTCTGAATGTCAGTCCCTCTTCCATGAGCTTCATTCAGCAAGTATATTCCATATTCCTTTTTCGCATTCTTCATTAAGTATCTGCCTTCAATCATGGATTCGATATTGGCGGCTTGCCCTCTGCTTAAACTTGTGAAGTCGTAGCCCGATCTCAAAAGGCCTATCTCTATTGCATTATAGTTAGTTGAAGCCACTATTAGAACTGGGGAGGGCTTAGCTGCTCTATTATAATTTCTTTGATCTTAGCCAAGTAATCACTCTAATTAGTGCTCACAAACACATCAGGGTATTGAGTCTTTTTATTTCCCTAGAGTTTATCAAGAGTGGGAAATACTACAGGTATAGCTTGAAAAGCTAGCTTTAAACAGTTCTCTTCAGTAAAAGAGAGATTGCTCCCAGAAAATCCCATCACTTTATGAGCTTGCTGAAAGTACTCAAGAGAGTTGATTATAGTATCAACAAAGCCATCAAACATAATCCAGTCGTACTCGTCCACTAATACGTAGCTTTGCTACCATACACTCACAGCCTTGCTGTTCTTTTGCATCTTCTTTAATTAGGGCTAAGTGTAGAAATAGATGCCAGTATCTTTGGCAAAGAAGTTTAGATTGCAATTAAGCTACATTGCTTTAATGGCTCTCTAGTATCGTTTGAAGTATCTTTGCACTAAGTGCTCATTCTTACTGAGTATAAAGACTGATCTTTAAGTTTTAAGAGCAATAAGGATTGCTAAAGCAATGCATATTAGGGTCTTCCCATTGCCAATACCAAATGAATGAAGTGATTGCTGTTAAGGTTGACACAGATATAGTTTAAACATAAGACCTGAGAGCAGTAGAATTTGAAGCCTAAATTTTACTCCAAAGTTTCTAATTCGGCACTTACTTTTAAGAGTTCCTTTGGAGACCTGCTATTGAATCTGGATGCTCCTTGGTTTTATAAGTTCTCATTCTTGAATAGCTAAAGAAGGTCATTAACAGCCTTTTCAGAGAAGGCTTCCATAGTCCTTGGCAATTGCATTATTCTATCAAGGTCAGAGAAGTCACAGTTTAGACAGTTGTCAATAGTGTGAATGCTTAACTATACAATTTTTCTCGACTTGCGCATTCACAATCAACTACTATACTTTCCTGATTTGTTCAATCTTCCCTACCCACTATTGATCTCTGCTTTGCAGTCTTTAAGCAAGGCCTTTCATAAAATGCACCATTGAGACTTTGTCGATGACTTCTTGCTTTTATAAGAAGGTTGCCCTTGCTGAAGATATGTAGTCTTTTAAAGACTCTAAGTTAGGGGCAGAGCATAAGGCACATATTCTTACAAAGTACTCTGTATACTCTACAGGAATATCTCTTATAAGGTTCAATCCACAGTCTTGCTTTAGCAAGATAATAAAAGGCACGCTCATTATAAAGAAGGAATTTGGTATTAGTTTGATGACCTAAGGGTCAATTGAAAAGTAGTGCCATGTTTAAGCCAAAAGCTGAATGATGCCTGGATTAGAGTCGTTTAGCTTCTAGACTATAGCAAGCTGCTTACTTAGACATGTTGCCTCAGTAATAAAGACCAAGTTGGCTAAGCCTATAGCTTGTCTAGCATTAGGTGACCTAATAAGTAAGAGAATTGCTTCTTATATTAAGTTCTCTTCTGGCTGATATTTTTCCCCTGTATAGTAACTGAGGGCAGCCAAGAAGATAC
>ARYC01019317.1:0-93782 GCA_000711775.1 Oxytricha trifallax | reverse complement strand
GATCCTAATCATTAAGCAGGGTATAATTAATTCCTGAAATAATTAACACTCCTTGTATAATAAAAAGATATTTATAATCAAGCCATAAATAAATGGCTAAAATAAACATTTGGAATAATTCATATTTAACGTATATCAGTCATAGGAATTTAAAAATATTTACATAAAAAGATTAAAAAATGAAGAAAGTATTTTTCTATTTGGATTTAATTATTCAAAGTAAATTAATGAAATATTTTTATCTCTATTTTTGCTCATTTTAGAATTTTGAATTAGAGATTGGAAGAATATTAAAATTAAATATTAACGAATGAGCCTCTCTGATATGCTTTGAATAATTTATAAAAGCAAGTTGTATTGGTGGAAAAAGTTAGTCTCAAAAGAGGATCCGCGCCCTATATAAACTTGAGAATTAAGAAATTTTATAATATTAAATTTATCTCTTACTAGTATCACAACTAACATTTAAAAATCATTTCCATACAAATGAACAATCTCTAGCCCACAATTTCATTCGATTTCCTTCCACAAAACTTCGGAGGTCTTGGACAACCTCAGAGCAACATATTTTACGCAAACGGTATCATATTTAATATAAGAAATAGCCTTTTTAGAACTTGAAATATTGTTAATTACTACTAAGTATTGACCAAGAAACTCTGGATGAGTAGAAAGAATTAATAGACATCTGCAAGAAGTTAGGTCTTAGTGCTACCCAGTCATTCTAAAATCCATCTTTCTTGAATGAATAATTAAATTTATTTGATTAATTGATCAATTTTTAAGTGATTTCTTAGGACCTTCTGAGTCATGCATATCAGTAAGAAACTTCGAAGCCCAGGTATTTCCTGCGTTTGACAATAACCCACTCATGAATGCTCAATTCAACTCATAAGTCATGCAATACTACACCATTAAAGAAGAATGCAACATGTAGGAGGAGAACTCAACTCAGAGTTCAGCATTTAAAACCGTAATTTATAAAAATTTTTATTAGAATGATAAATGTTTACACAGAGCCTCCTCCCCCACTTTTCCCCCATAACTAAACCGAGCCCCATCTTCATAATAATAAGTTTTTATCATCATCCGTTTTTTGTCCTCAAGGCCGATAATATGTAATGTATTGATTTTGATTGGATTATTGTATTCACTATGTCCTTCCATAATTTATTCTACAAACTTCTCTAGTGAAACACTATATATATATATATAAACCCCAAAACCCCAATACATATATGCGTGATAAATCTATAAGTTGGTATAGTGATGATTTAATATCGATAAATAGCGAAATTCCAAACTTCACAATTTAACTTATTATAGGGCCTTCAAAGTGCAGTTTCCAATGATTAGTAATGTGGGAAAAAAGTTCGAATTTTATTTCGGTCCCATACTTTACCATTGGATAGAGCACAGTTCGTAGATGTAGAATATGTGGTCCTTACCCTACTTTTGACATCTGTGAGCTGAGTTGCGTCATTTGCAAGGTTCATGGGGCACTCGTTTTGAACCTCCCTCTTTTCCTTAATTCAAATTTTAATTAATTTATTAATACTATTAAATTTAAAACTTAACTACTATGGTGGAATTCAAAGGACCATAGTCTCGTTCATGTACACTTGCTTTAGCTCTCAATTCCTGCAAAAGCGTAGACTTCATGTCTCTCTTGCCTGTGGTCATTATTTCCAACCAGTGCAATAAAATCCCAAGTTTAATCGAGCAGGGGTTTTGGGGTTTTGAAGGGCTATAAGCATTTATTGTTAAGCTTATTTTAATTCAGCTAAAATTTAATCGATTTAAACACATAAATTTAACAATCCTTTATCAATATACTTTACAAATCAATCTTAATGTATTTAAAATATGATACATTTATATATAAATAATAAGAAATATCAATTCTATTTTACATAATGGTAAACAAATAATTTATATTTCTCAAATTTCTTAATTTTACTATCAAATATTTCTTAGTCATATTTTTTTACATATAAAATAAAATTTCTTATTTATTGATAATTAAAGACTAAAATTTGTATATAAACTATATTAAGTAAAATTATCTTTAAATTTAACCTAAATTCTCATTTTTTAGCATTCTAATATCAATTCTTATATAAAATGCATTTTTTTATTTTTATTTATTAATTTATTAACAATTTGATGAAATTTTGAATTCAATCTTATCATATTTGAGAATTGGAAACAGATTGATCGCAGAAATTTCAGATTGCCCCTTATGACTTTCACAAATTGATCACATGATAATTTACTTTCAATCTAAAATGTGAACTACATAATTCTAAATATTTCAGATATGACACAGTTCCAATTCAAATATCCCGACTAAATTTCCTTTTGCAATTCTCAAATTTGAAGATTGAATCTCAAATATAAGTAAAAAAAATAGAAATATAAATTTACATTTTTTATATAAAAATTTCAAACCAAAATATAAAATTTTACTGTGGTATTTCATTACAATAAAGGTATAGTAATAAATCTATATCTTAAAATTCAATTTTCCCTATTTAAATATTTAAATTTTCATATAAAAATTATTTAAACATTATTTGACTATTATATCTATTTATATAAAATAGATGAAATATTTAAAATAAGATATCTATAAAAAATTAAAAAGTTTATTCTAAAAGTTATAAAATAAATTAAAATTACAACACAAAATTTAATTTATGATAAATTATTTATAAAAGTTTTATATTAAGAATTCATTTTTTAACATTCTTTCAATCATAATTTTCCAACAAGAAATTAATAATATTTATTAAAATTTGATATTTATTTAATATTCCTAAAAATAAAAAGATAAATTATATGATTTATTTATTTTTTTATATAATAATTTTCCAAATTTTATTTACATGCCATTCAAATAAATAACGATTTAAATTTAATAATTTTTATTTTATATCATAATTTATTTACTTATATATGATAATTTACACTATTTTTAATAAATCTTATTAAGCAGTAGTTATATAAAAGTTTAAATTATATATAAATGAAATTAATTACTTACCTTTATTATTTATAAGTGTATTAAGTTCAATTTACATTTCCTTATTGAAATTTATTTTTAATTGTTGAATATTTTACTTTGATTTCTTTTATATCTCACTTCAAAGTCAAATTTAATTGAGAATATGTTTATGATTTTGAAATTGAGGAAACCAAAATTTTATGATTTTGATATTCATTCTTGAATTGGAATAAGATTTGATTCTTGAAGATTTCCAATTTATATGTTTTATTTACAATTCCAATCTTGTCTAGAATCATATTGAATTCATTTTGTCTCTCAATTCTGCCTAAAAAATGTTAAAAATATTAAAAAAGAACTAAACGAAAAAACTGTATACAAAGAATCTTGGTCCCTAGAAGAACACTACCCGCTGGCCAAGCGAGCTGCATATAGCAACGTGTTCACTCAAGGGGGGTAACGATTGGTCTACTCGTTACGATGTTGCATAGACTAGGGTTTAAATCCAGTCTAACTGAAGCTGCAACAACAAACTCTGAGATAACAATGTACACAAGCCCTTGGGTCGGCACAACCAAGTTCTGAGGGGAATATAACTACGATCCAAAGACACTGGTTTTCCAATATGAATTTAGGTTATTTTATTTTAAATAATTCTTTGAATTATCTTATTATTTAAAAAGTTGTAATCTAATTTTAGATTTGAGGTTAGGGTTTTTTATTTTTTAGGGCAGGTATTTTTAAAATTATCTAAATAATTTTATTTTTATTTTTTATTTAAAATTTATTTTAAATTGACTTACTATTCCAAATAGTAAGCCATTCCACTTTTGCCTATCTTTATAGGACTTATTATTAATTTATTTAAGTTTCTTTGAAACTTATTTCAAAGCATTTAGGGTAAGTTAAGGTTCATCCCTCGAACCAATAGGGGCATTAAAGGAAAGACTAAATTTCCGTTTTAAATTATTTATAATTAATTTAAATTTTAAATTTTATTTAAAAGATATTTTATCTTTTATCTTTAATTTATCTTTACTTTATATTTTATAAAAATGTATAAGTTATTTGTTTGTAAACTTTATAAAACTTTGAATATTCGGAAAAATTTGAATCCAAGCTTATTATTTGATAAATACTTTTACATTTATCATTCAGCAATATTAGATCATGATTTTATTGATACTCAATTTAATTATAAAGTTATTTAAGCTAATTTTTTTATTTATTTTTTCATTTTTAATTACTTTCCTTCATTAATTTAAGTATAAAAAAGTAAAATAGCTATTAATTATAATTTAAAGTATTTATTTAAATTTAAATTTAAATATAAATTAATTTGAATTTTCTTATAAGTTAGTTAATATATTTAAATTTTTTATATGAAAATTATACTTAAAAATAAATAAATTGAACTAGAATTGAAGAAATTTATCAATAATTATTTGAAATAATGCACTTTTAAGAATATGATATTTTATTGAAATATTTTGTTATTTAGGTTTAAATATATAGGAAATTTTGATTTTTAATTAAATATCTTGAATGAATAAGAAAACTTTACAAACTTTAACAGTAATGAATTCAAAATTGTTAAGAAATATATTCTATAAAATTAAAAATTAAGTTTCTATTTTAAAAAACTTAAAGTTATTTTTAATTTTCTTTAAACGTTTTACTTTGAAATACCTTCTCTTATACTTTAGTATAAATTTAATTTGATCCTCACAAGTCTTTAAGTGAGATAGATTCCAAAGCAGCAGTTAAGACATGATAGTAGCATCTCCTAACAAGATTTTGATTTATTCTACTTATATTCATACCAAGCTCTTTCATAAAGGCGGCCCAATAACCTCTATAAGGATTAACTTATCATAACTTACTTTGATTAGGCTCTTGTATTCAAAGGATTCAGGTCTCTGTTCTTAATCCAAGAGTACATAAGCTCTGCTGGAGCTAGCCTGTAATGATAAGGCCCAAGAAACATGAGCGGTAATTTGAGATTGTCATACTTTGCCATTACTTCTTAAGATCTGTGATAGGGAGCGTTATCAATCATGATAACAGTATTCTTTCTCCACTCCAAATCTATATCATCTAATGTAAGTGCAAGCTTGCACAAGAAGTACATAAATGAGTGTTGATTAGTTCTTCCCCTGTTCACAGTATAGAACAACTCTCCAGTACTAGAAACTCCAATAATCAAGTTCATTTGACTAAGCCTCTAAGATTTTGTAACTCTATTCTTAACATAAGGAGCTGTCCAGCCTCTTCTTCTCTCATCAGTCTAGTGCAATACTGATTCATCAATGTTAATAATTCTCTTGCCTTCACTTAGAAAGAGTATGAATTGTTAGGCTGCATACTAGCGTTGAAGCTTACTACTGTTATTGTTATGAAGGTTCGTTATCTACTTAACTTACTTGTATGTCATCATTAGTTCATTCTTAAGGAACCTTCGAATCATCTACTTTGAACAGTGAAGCTGGATCTTTGACACTAAGCTTTTCTGTATATCTGATATTTAGATAGGCACTTAGTCATAAGTAAGCATATTCACTATATGAGTGCGAGCTCTGCTGTGCAGCTTCTTATACTTGCCTCTATTAACTTACTTAAGATTCCAAAAGTTTGCTTTTTTTAAGGGATTGTTAAGGTACCTTCTTAACTTATAGTATGAAATGCCAAGCCTCTTCATAATCTGCTAGCAGTTTAGCTTTTCAGACATCCTTAGTCTTTGAGATTCCTGAGCCAGCTTTAGCTCTTTTTGCTGCTGCTCCTTTTCTTTCCTCATGATCTTGAATTATCTTCGAGGCACTATAGCTTAAAGCTAAGTATGCTGTCCAAAGACTGGAAGTGAATCTTTCATTTTATGGTTCTCTAATACTTTCTATTCTAATTCCTTCATATCAATTAAAGGGGCTCTTTCGAGCATACCTTAAGGTTCTAATTCTGATTAGGTATAGTCAGTGTAGATCTCAAGTGTGATCTGGCCAAGAGTCTATATTTAGTGGCCATCTAGTAACGATTCCTTAAATCCTCCTAGTTTACTTACTCTATAGGTTTCCTTAGGATCAATAATAAAGCCTTTGAAATTCAAAGATTCTAATGAATCTTCCAGATCATAGTAGTAGTTAAGCATCTCTCTTTTACTTACAGTCTCTATCTCAACATCAGCAACTGTAATGTTCCTTTAGTATAACATATTGGTTGTTATGTAATCTGCGGTATTGCTTTCATCATCTGCTTCACTACTTGAGCTTCGCTCACTATCTGAACTACTAGAGCTTTTATCTTCTTCCTCTTATTGGAAAAATTCAACCAGCTTAGACTATCTCTTTTTAGAACTTGATTCCATAAGTTCAGTGCTTAATTTCCTAATAATGAATTACTTTGGTGCTGGTAGGAAATCCGCATGCGGAAATCGGATCATGCTGAAGGCATTTCATAATAGTGAAAATGACTATCTCATTATAGTAACAGTGCTGTCTTCATGAGCCAATATTTGGCTATTTAAAACGGCTGATGGCACCCTCCTATTAGAATTTAATGAACCAAGCGTAACTTACTGGCATCAATGTTTAAGAACTAGCTTAGAAGTGCAAAAGCAAGAAAGAGCTCTACAACTTTCTCACCCAGGATTGTCGGGCCTTCTTACCCAAGCCTGATTCAACCAACATTTACTTCTTCAAGTCCATCATAAGAGCAAAGAAGGAGGTAAGCATCTCTCCTTAATTGTAACCGTCTTCATAGTACATCAGAAGAGAAGACGTCAAAGTGTCCGCAGTGCCTCACATAGAGGGACTTACAGTCCAGGACTTCCTCGATTATGCGAGAGACATCCCCAGACTACTCAACTTTCTCCCTGATGAGCGAGACTGGGTCCACTTAGACAGGCAATGGATCTGTGATTTGCTCTATACCTTAGACACCGACGGTGTCACCAACATGATTCACGATGCAATGCTTTAACGGAAAGAAAGGCTTGAGCAAAGCAGAGACCTAGTCATTGAAATGAGACCTGAATTTGTTGACGCACTCTCTAGATGCCTCAGCTTCAGCAGTAAGTTTACTCTCTTTACATTTCCTTTGTAGCCGAGAGAGGCAAAGCTGTGAATCTCATGAAGGACTCATCTAAAAGAAAGAGAACAAGAGATGAAATTGAAGAGGTGAAAGATTATGAGACAGCCTTGAAGTCAGACAGGCAGCTCTTTCTATAAGAAACTAAGAGGCTGAAGCAAGAGCATGATAACTTGGAAAGTGAAGTACTTGACTTACGCAAAATGAAGGAGCAAGTTATGCAAGACTTCGGCTCTCAGAATCTGGAAGGGCAGGTGCAGAACTTCAGCCTTTGACTTCTGCTGGTCTCTATTCTCATCCATTCTCTGAACACTACTAATAGAAAGAGTTAGAATATGGTGAATTCTTTTAGAAATTGAGCTTTAAAATCATCTTCTTTTTAACCCCTCTCTTTAGGGGTTCCTATGATCTATATCACTTTTCAAGTTTTTCTTTTAATTTGAAGCCTTCTTCAACCAGGCTTCCATACTTTCTTCGACCTCTTCATGCTCCTTGTAAGTTTCACTAAAAGACTTGTCTCTGCAACTCCTCCTTACAAGTATAACTCACTTTTCAACTAAGTCCTTAATCTGCTCTGCCTTCTCATAAGCCTTCCTACTTCTCTTATTAGTCTATTTCTTTCCTTCCTTGCTCTTCGATCTTTCTCTGCCTGGCTCTTAAGTGATCTCCTCATATTGGCGCCTCACGCCGTTTTTGAAGATCTTCTCAACTTCACTAATAGGCTTGTCTTAGAGCACAGGGTTCTGGCTCATCTTCTCTACAATGAATTCTATGATAGAAGGTTAATAGAACCCTAATTTACTTTGAGTGTCTGGCTCTTCAGCCACAGCTTCAGTTTTCATTTCCTCTTCAGAGGCCTTCTTTGCTTCCTCGATATCCTTTTTGGCTCCTATGAAAGAACTTTCTACTTTTTCGACTATCTTCTCCACTATAGCCTTTACAACTGCAACTTAATGATCGATGGCTATAATCTATTCAGAAGGAACTTCGGGCTCCTTTGCTTGATCAATAATATCCATATCAATAGCTTCTTATTTGTCTTACAAATTAAATTATACTTCATTGAACTTTTTGTCTAATATAAGGTCGATCTCATTCTACTCTACGTAAAGAAGCTACTCAGCACTATCTTTGGAGTTAAGTCTATACAAAACTCTTTGCCATCTGCCCTTAGTATTAAGTCTTCCAATTCTTCCTATAATCTGCTCTTCAGACCTTTTAGAGAAGACATCTGCGATGATGAGGTAAGAACCTCCGTTCTAGTTGATTTCATCATTCGTCTGAATGTCAGTCCCTCTTCCATGAGCTTCATTCAGCAAGTATATTCCATATTCCTTTTTCGCATTCTTCATTAAGTATCTGCCTTCAATCATGGATTCGATATTGGCGGCTTGCCCTCTGCTTAAACTTGTGAAGTCGTAGCCCGATCTCAAATGGCCTATCTCTATTGCATTATAGTTAGTTGAAGCCACTATTAGAACTGGGGAGTGGCTTAGCTGCTCTATTATAATTTCTTTGATCTTAGCCAAGTAATCACTCTAATTAGTGCTCACAAACACATCCGGGTATTGAGTCTTTTTATTTCCCTAGAGTTTATCAAGAGTGGGAAATACTACAGGTGTAGCTTGAAAAGCTAGCTTTAAACAGTTCTCTTCAGTAAAAGAGAGATTGCTTCCAGAAAATCCTATCACTTTATGAGCTTGCTGAAAGTACTCAAGAGAGTTGATTATAGTATCAACAGAGCCATCAAACATAATCCAGTCGTACTCGTCCACTAATACGTAGCTTTGCTATCATACACTCACAGCCTTGCTGTTCTTTTGCATCTTCTTTAATTAGGGGTAAGTGTAGAAATAGATGCCAGTATCCTTGGCAAAGAAGTTTAGATTGCAATTAAGCTACATTGCTTTAATGACTCTCTAGTATCGTTTGAAGTCTCTTTGCACTAAGTGCTCATTCTTGCTGAGTATAAAGACTGATCTTTAAGTTTTAAGAGCAATAAGGATTGCTAAAGCAATGCATATTAGGGTCTTCCCATTGCCAATACCAAAATGAATGAAGTGATTGCTGTTAAGGTTGTCACAGATATAGTTTAAACATAAGACCTGAGAGCAGTAGAATTTGAAGCCTAAATTTTACTCCAAAGTTTCTAATTCGGCACTTACTCTTAAGAGTTCCTTTGGAGACCTGCTATTGAATCTGGATGCTCCTTGGTTATATAAGTTCTCATTCTTGAATAGCTAAAGAAGGTCATTAACAGCCTTTTCAGAGAAGGCTTCCATAGTCCTTGGCAATTGCATTATTCTATCAAGGTCAGAGAAGTCACAGTTTAGACAGTTGTCAATAGTGTGAATGCTTAACTATACATTTTTCTCGACTTGCGCATTCACAATCAACTACTATACTTTCCTGATTTGTTCAATCTTCCCTACCCATTATTGATCTCTGCTTTGCAGTCTTTAAGCAAGGCCTTTCATAAAATGCACCATTGAGACTTTGTCGATGACTTCTTGCTTTTATAAGAAGGTTGCCCTTGTTGAAGATATGTAGTCTTTTAAAGACTCTAAGTTAGGGGCAGAGCATAAGGCACATATTCTTACAAAGTACTCTGTATACTCTACAGGAATGTCTCTTATAAGGTTCAATCCACAGTCTTGCTTAAGCAAGATAATAAAAGGCACGTTCATTATAAAGAAGGAATTTGGTATTAGTTTGATGACCTAAGGGTCAATTGAAAAGTAGTGCCATGTTTAAGCCAAAAGCTGAATGATGCCTGGATTAGAGTCGTTTAGCTTCTAGACTATAGCAAGCTGCTTACTCAGACATGTTGCCTCAGTAATAAAGACCAAGTTGGCTAAGCCTATAGCTTGTCTAGCATTGGGTGACCTAATAAGTAAGAGAATTGCTTCTTATATTAAGTTCTCTTCTGGCTGATATTTTTCCCCTGTATAGTAACTGAGGGCAGCCAAGAAGATACGAGCCTTGGAGTTTTAGTCTAGCTTTTAGTTACTTGAGATCAACTCTGTAATTAAATAGAAGAGCCCTTGGTTCACTTAGGGTTCATTTGCCATCTAAAAGTGCTAAAGGAATGAAAAGAGTGATTGGGTGTTGCGGGCCATTATATCTTGAAGGATCTGTTCCTTTTATTAATAATTTGATTATTTGAAACTTTCAAAGTGCTTGACCAACATCTCATGGCCAATGATTGAGCCATAGTTAATAACCAGCTAAGGTAAGGGTCTCGGAGCTTGCATTGATTCACTTGCTAAGCTCACAGTAGTCTGGAACTCACTCACCTTCATTTCCTCGTTTGAGAGGGAGTGGTTAAGATTTTCAGAGACCAGTGACTTGGTATCACTGCTGTTCTTGGCTTTCTTGTTTTTGTTATTGTTTATAAACTTTCTCACAACGTTCTTAAAATCCCATGTCTTTTAATAGCCTTTGAAATCCTCCTGCTACAACAGGATACTCAAATCATAGTTGTTTAAATGTAGGAATTCCTTTGCTCTATTGATTTTGACGCTATCTTGGGCTCCCTTGTACTCAGCTTTAATGCCCTTCACTTTGCCGCCCTCATCAATATTAGCCTTGGCTTCAAGATTTTCAAAAATCCGATCACCCTGCTCAAGAAGTTGAGCTAACTATTCATTTGAATTATCATTCCTTAACTCTAATATAGGTGCTTAGTAAAGGAAAAAAGCTTACCAGGGCTTCGTTCTTCAATCTATAGGGGAAAAGACTCAGCAAGCTGATCCCGCTCTTGGGCTGGATTCATGGTATTTTTAAGTTTTGATTATAGTATTATATACTGGATTTTTAAATTTAATAGGTGGATTATTAAAAAATACCACTGGATTCTTCAAATTTACTATAAGAAAAACCTCTCTCCTTCACTTATCCAGTGGATTTAAAGAGCTACAGCCCGCAAACCAGTTCAAATGCATTGCTTATGTTAATACCAACATATAAAGGTGAAAAAAGTAGGCTTGCAAGAAATGGCGGACCCGCCATGGGTCTTTTGAGTGCTGTTCGAGTCTGGCCTCATTGAAAATTGGCTTTTTGGAAAAATCGAAAAATCCGAGGGCCTAATGGTGAATTCAACCCTATACTGTTCATAACGTACATATAACCAGTAGAAATGTGCAGTGAAAGTAGAATGGAAAGCAAAGGCACTCGTTTTCGAAAATCGAGGTCATGGTTGAAGGGGTCCAGACTGGCTTTGGATTCTAGACTTCAGACTGGATTTTAGACCCTATAAGAGGGGGGGTTTATACTAAAGTTGATTTTTTGGAAAAAGTAGTTGGGAAAGCTACTGATTTTATGGACATATGGACTTAGTATAGTATAAGGAACACTTTCAACAATATATGATCACTATAACACTCAAACTGTAATTAGCAGCATTCTTAAAGACTCTCTTTCTAAGACTCTTGAATTGGCCCTCTCATAATAAGTTAAATTGTGAAGTTTGGAATTTCGCTATTTATCGATATTAAATCATCACTATACCAACTTATAGATCTATCACGCATATATGTATTGGGGTTTATATATTAAAATCTTAGGATAATATGATTATGTTTGCTGCTGACTTGTCATTGCACATCCATTATGAAATATGATATAGTTAAAATCAATACCTGACATGCAGTAATTACTGTCAGACTCCAAATCTTAATATCAGGGAAAATGCTGATTTATTTCATTTTGTCAAAAAAGATTCAATAACCGTTTTAGATGATATGTAATTATTACTTTATTCACATATTATTTATCTTCAAATTTGAATTGAACAAAAATACTTATCCATAAATAATTAGAAAAGTCCCTCTTAAACTTTTGATATTTGTTCCGATACAATACCCCAAAAACCCAATTCATGCTTAGTTTATGAGTTGATAGTGAATTGACACACGTTGATTAATGCGAAATTGCGACTAAGTGACTATTAATAAGGATATAGTCGAAGACTAGGTTGATTGAGAGTAGTCTTGACTAGTCTGAACATGAAAGTCAGAGTATTCAACTACCCTTCACCATTGTTCATTTGGGTGGTTTGTGATTAAGTCTTGATTACTACTATTAACTTTTAAATTTAACTTAACTATTAATCAATTTAATCAACCACAGTTATAATCATTTGTCTTAAATTTAAGATTGAAGGAGGCGACTAAGTGCAGACTAGTATGACTAGTTAGTCTTGTAAGTTTATTTATCATGACTTAGTCGTAGGTGGTCGTAAGATCCACTATCGATGTCCATAGCACTAATACTAATAATGAATCTTCAAACCATCAACACCCTTCACCATTAGTGGTTTATGGTGACTTGGAACAGCATTCAAAACCCCAAAACCCCTTAGTGAGGTTTATAAGTGCTTTGATTTGTAGGGTATAGTTGGGGTCTTATTGGGGTTAATAGAGAAAACGCAAGTTTTTTATGAGTTTTATGTATATTAATGATTATCAGTTGACTTAAATCAAACGAATTTTATTTGCTTATCTTTGTGGTACCTCTTGAATCTAGCTCTCTGTAGTGGTTCATGTATGTGTTCTAATGATTATCTAGGATAAGCTGGAGCTCTTACGATTATCATCTCTACAAGCTTCTTAATTTAATTGCAGACATCTTCCTGTTATATATGTTTTGAAGCCAAACTTATTGATTGTTTCTCGTGCTTTGTTCCAAAGTAAGACATACTTTCCATATCGCACTCTAAGATTATTGCAGCATTGCCCATACATCCCACTAAACTGAGCCATTAGTCCACTTCTCCCTGATTGGAAAGTATCCTGGTGTGCCAAGCACCTTAGCCAAAGTCACTATTTCTTATCTTATCGCTCTATTGAAATCAATGACGACTATTTCTAATGGACAGAGATTAATCATAACATTTTCAGGCTTCAAATCTCTATGCACATACCCAAGTTCATGAAGCTCTAATACACCCTTAATCATTTCTGATAGTATCTCATTTAAATCATCTGGGTATCTATTATGGCAGAGATACTCTCTCAAAGTCTTTTCAAACTTTTTTAGTCTTAATGCAACAAAGCCATGCCCAAGAATAACTCCATCAAGTCTAAGTAAGTTTTTAAACTATTTTTTCTAAGCCTCCCTCAGTATTATGTATTCATTTGCAAATTCATTTTGATACTGCTCATTTTTAATGAGATACTTAAAAGGATATACTTTGTAAGCATACTCATCAATAACTATAAGCTTAGCCTTGTTTGGCAGATCAAAATGCAAGTAATTTTCAATACAGCTGTCAATATTAATCGCATTCAATGCAGGTATATACATAGCTCTTTCTTAAGACATGCTATAAGAGTACCATTTGCTGGCTGATTCATTGATTCAAATCGCTTCTGTCTCTTGAGCCTCTCCTCCTGTTCTCTTTATGACTAAAGAGAGTTGTTTTTTCTTTTAGCAGGTATAAGCTTTTAAGTTTCTTCATCTTTAATCAGGAATTCGCTTAAGTTGGTTTTGCATATGTCTCTTTACTTTGGCTGGGTGAGTATAAGACTTCATGCATGTTGTGCACTAATACCTACCATCTACTTTATCATGCTTAAAGTATATCTTAGCTCTACCAGAGTGTATCTCTTTGATGTGCCTCTTCAAGCTTGACTCAGCTGAGAAGTAATTAGCAGTCTTCCCATTAGAATGTTTTAACTTTGTCTATCTGTTGCTGTTCCTTTTCTTCCTCAATTAATTCAATTTATGTTTAAATTCCACCTCTGCACTCTATTTCTTGTTTAAACTTCAATTTTAAAACCTCTGCTTCAAACTCTAGAACTCTTAGCTCAACCTCCCTTTCTTTATAGATTACTTCTGGTTTCTTGGAGGACCCAAAGTTTAGTTATGATTATCCTTCTCCAAGAGAAACTGCTTTACGATTTAAGTTAGCCGTCATGTTTAAATTCAAATTTAAATTTCTATTATTAAGCTCTAATAACCTCTCTGGAATAGTAACTCTGTATAGGAGTTGATCCTACAGCAATAATGGTTGTTTTAGAGGTGTTAGAGATCATATTTATGTTTATTTTATTACTTTTAATTCTCTAATTTCATTCTTAATAATTTTGATTTTGGTACCAACCAAGTATAAAATTGGGTTGGTACTGGTACCAATTAGGTTTTGAACCATTTTGAACTTTTCCATTAAAACCTCAATAGTTTAAAACTAGGTACTAATTAAGTTTTGGTACTATTAAATTCGTACCAATTAAAATTAAACGGATTTAGTACCAGTACTAATTAAATTTAAACAAATTTAGTACTAATTTAATGGAACTAAATTGATTAAAATGGAGCTCCATCTCTGCAGTTTGTTACAGCTTCTGCAAACTTTCTCCACGTATCTTTGCAGGGTTGAGCTCCTATAAGATGCCCATATTAATAGTAATATTTTAAACAATAGGATCCAGAAGTCTTTAAGTTATAATTTTAAATTCATTAATAGTAAGAGGAACAAATATGGAATCACTCAATGATCAAATGAAAAGAGTCGAGGCTCAAGAAATGATATCAAGATTCAGAAGTAAGGAAGATCTCTATCGATACCAAACTTTACATGGTAAGATAACTTGATGATTATTAACATATTATACAGTTGGTTTAATCCTTCCTACGATGGAAGGTACCAAAATTTCATTCTTGAAAGCAATACTTTGTGAGGAGAAGAAAGCTTTTAAAAATAAAGAGATTAAACTAATCGAATCCGAACTACCCTGAGATTTCAGTCACTAATCTTTATGAGGATGCCATGTAAGATGAGGAAGTGGTAGTTTACCTTCCTACCAAGAACAACTCTCTAATAATCTACCAGAGAGGAACTTTTTCTTTGGTGTTCTTGGTACAATAAATGAGGATTATCTCAGAGAAATTATTGATGAAGCACATAAGAAACGATATTCTATCTCTCCTGAAGACTAGAAGAAGCAAGGCATTCTAATAAGCTCAGCTTGGCTAGAGGAACTTAAGAAGCATCCTTATCTTTCAAGTAAGCTTTGCCCTATAACTTTGTATGATAATCTGGCACTGGTATATATCTTATGAAAGAGCATGCTAAGGTTCATAGAGAGAGAAAGTCACAGACAATTCATTAAGTGGGCAAGAGACTTTATAAAGATGTTTAAAAGCCAGATGAAATGAACATAGATGCAGGTGCTGGCACAAAGAGAAGAAATATGGGCCCAAGCAAGCCATAAGAAGAGGAGAAGAAAGAGAAGTCAAACCCCTTTATGGGTTAGTTTAATATTTGAATATATTCATTCGTTTAAATCTAAAACTTATTTATAAATATTCATTCTTCCCTCTCTCGCACAAATTGTTGTCTTATCTCGCTCACTCTCTTACAGCTGCTTTGAATCAAGTCTACTGTATCGATGGGCAAGTCATGCATAAGATGATACAGCAGAAGCTTCTTGTAGTGAGTCTTTATTTAACTCCTGTAGAATTCTATTCCATTAATTAAGGGCTGTAAGGAACGTTGTATACAGGAGTTATGTTTAACTCTTCATAAGCTTTCTTAGACTCCTTAGTCTTATGAACTGATAGGTTATCAACTAACAGGATGATCTCTTGGTTGCTATACTTCTCTCTGAGCTATGTAGGAACTCTATATACTACTCTCGCTTAATAGAGCGAGGGTGAATCACATAACTCTCTAAGCCTGAATCTTCACTTATACCAGCTAAAATTGCATGGGTGACTACCTTCACCTTTTAGTAATAAACTTCTATGTTATCATACTTCTTGTACCATGACTTATTAATAAAAGTGTTGAACGTAAACACAGCTTCATCTGCATGATGAACTTGATGTTATTATCAATAGCTCTCTGCATTTAATCATATATATAGTTTAAATTATTACTATAAAATGGCACTGTAAAATCAATCACTCTCTTAACTCTGTTGACAGTCTTGAAAGTAATACCATTTCGTCTATAAATATTGGCTATAGTCTAAGGAGAGATACGCATGTCTGGAAACTTGCGATGAAACATGACAGCTCGTTAGTCAAGAGGAAAGTGAGCCCAATACTTTAATGTCTTAGAGTCACAGAGAAAGTCAATATGGACCTGTGAGAACTTTTATTTTCTTGCAGGATGTTTTCAAGAGCCTGAGTTATAATGTTAAACAGCTAACAAGCAATGATACCTAACAGTTGAGGCACTCTTGTGTAGGAGTCTTGCTATGGCTGTATAATTCAACACTGGTTTGACTTAGTCTATATTAATACTTGTACCATACCTAAGCTTAAGCAGTAAATCTAAATATTACTCATCATATATAGACCCTATATTTCTCTATTTCTATTTCTCCTTTTGCAAATTGGCCTAATTTCTCTACTAACCCCAATAAGACCCCAACTATACCCTATAAATCAAAGCACTTATAAACCTCACTAAGGGGTTTTGGGGTTTTGAATACACAGTAGTCGCTGGTTCTGATATCGCACTCTTGTCATCCTCGTTGTTTGACTCTGGTAAGTTATCTTTGATTTGTATATCTGATTAAAAGTTTATGGACTAGTATGAAACTCTGGATTTAGCTGTTTGTTGTAAAGTTGCAAAGTTCTAAGCATCGTTGTCAGCGATAGCCTAGTCGAAAAGTTCCTCGTTCATGATTCTTAAGTTTAAGACAAATGATTATAACTGTGGTTGATTAGATTGATTAATAGTTAAGTTAAATTTAAAAGTTAATAGTAGTAATCAAGACTTAATCACAAACCACCCAAATGAACAATGGTGAAGGGTAGTTGAATACTCTGACTTTCATGTTCAGACTAGTCAAGATTACTCTCAATCAACCTAGTCTTCGACTATAGTCCTTTTAATAGTCACTTAGTCGCAATTTCGCATTAATCAACGTGTGTCAATTCACTATCAACTCATAAACTAAGCATGAATTGGGTTTTTGGGGTATTGTTCATCGAGAGCCCTTGCTAAATAAACAATCTACTATAAGATGCACAATGGGGGTTTACTATTGCTCTATACTTCGAATGCTTAATTAATTTAATTGTAATGATATTATGGATAATTATAATTATGATTATATTGGTGGGGATGTTGAAGATGATAAAGTAAAGTTGATGCTGATGAAAAAAGTATATGATTAATAGCGTGATTTTGAATAAAAGAGAGGAGTTATAATATAATATAAAATTTTAATTAATTGCGTTCAGAATATAAATAAAAACAACCAAGGAATGTATTAGAAAATTAAACTGTTTAATCGAAATGGATAATCTTCATCATCATAAATTGCTCTTAAGTTATAAAATCAACTTCATATTAGAAATTTAACTTGATAAGACAAATTAATAAGTGAAGAATTGTTTAAATTAAATTATCGATCTATATAAGATATTTATATGAATTCATAATTTCATTTTACCTATTTAATATGTAAAAAATATATGTCTATAATTAAAATGACTTAACATAGTTCTATTACATTGAATTTAGAATAAAGTATATGATAAATAAGCAGCTCAATGAAGTCTGGCTAATTTAAAGCGATTTTTATTTACTTCCAGATATAGCAAAATATTAGATTTATAGCTTTATTTTTAAAATGGTTTTTTTTAATAAACTGTCATAAAATTTTTAAAAGGGTATTTTTGCCATTCACAGGTAATCAAACATGAATAATAAAATTGACTTCTATTCTATATAGATGTAAAATTCAAAATATTTTTTAATTTTTTTATTTTTAAAAAAAGTTTTTTTTATAATTTCTAAATTATACTATTAAATTAATCAAACTATTATTTATTTATTCAATTTACAAAATGGTAAATGAGATACTCAGTGAAATCTTCATCAAGCATAATAGCAAATGCAAATAACAAATCTCAAATCATACTAATGAGTTGCTTTATAATCACATAATCACATGAATTTTATTCTCAAATTCATTAAAACAAAGGAAAAATTGTTAATTATTATTTCACAAAGTCGAATATATTCAAAGCTCAACCAATAGAATTACAATCTTATCTGAGATTGATTATTAGAAACTAAATAATATTTTCTAGATATATTTTTATGAGAAAAACGCGTTATTAGTTTAATTATCTGTAATTTATTGGCATGAAATTTTTCTAATAATTGCTATGCTTTGAATGAATCCTACATTACTGATGCAAAATCATAAAATTGTAGACTTCCAAACTAAATCTACACGTCTTATTGGAAATACACATGAAAATAATTATTTCTAAAATAATCAGTTAAGAATCTATTCATAGTTTGGTGAGATTAAGCTTTCTTTGTTATTGATATCGATACCATCGACACTTTGCAAAAAAAATTAACTTCATTTGGTTCATATTAAATAAGTAAAGAATAAATGTAAATTTCTTGTTTTATAAAATATTATGCTTTATTAGTATAGTTTATATTACTTTAATTTGTTAATTCATTGTTATAATTAATGTAGGTAAAAATATTATAATTTAATTAAAACTGTTAAATTCAATCATATTCAACAATAATTGAGAGTGAGTGAGATCACAGTGCGATATAACAAATTCTTACTATATTATTACATTTGACATAATAAGATATGTATTCTAATCACAAATATATCTTTAAAAGGTACTATGTGTGTAAATTTTACAAATTAAGATTATTTATTTTCATTTTAAATGAAATTGCTTATTGTAATATGTTTTTTATTCTCTCAAAATATAACAATAATATTACTTATTAATTCATCAAAATATCTAATGCAGGAGAAAATCATATCAGATTATTAGATATTTTTACTTAATTTTTATATCAAAATATTTTCTCATGGAAACTTATTTAAATAAAGATTTAGATTTTTAAACTTTACTTGTTTAAGTATATTTTAGTAAATATGTATAAAGTGCATTTAAGATAAAAAAGTACAACATTCATATCGATATTTTTGTAATGTATAAAAATATTGATTTGTAAATTTATTTGAAAAAGGGAAATAAATGATATAATGATTAGCTTTAAAAATAAAGGATTTTTGGGGGGAAGTTTCCTGCCCCATACATAAAAATATTTAATTTTTATTTTTTTCAAAGAATCATTTTCATCAATTATGATAGAGTTATTTTTAGTTTAGCTTCAAATATATTTTCTACCTTGATAATGAATTTAAATTTTAATGAAAATCACATTAATTATTAATAAGAAACAATTATTATAGCCTTGTTTATAAATTATAATTTGATAAAGAATAATTATGTACCTTGGAAATTAACATATAAAAAAGTTGTTTAGAACATGGTTATGGTAATTGATTTTTAAATTTATTTGTTACTAATATTTTTATTGCCAAAAAATATAAAATTCAATGTTGGGGGCAGGAAACTTCCCCCCCCTGATTTTTAATATTTTTAAATAAGATATTTAAACAATAAATTTATGTAATATAATTGAAACAAAAAATATAAATGACAAATAAAAGAAATTTATATAAATTTCATTTTAGATTTATAAAAAAGGAAAGTTATGTTAAGAAGCTAAAATAAGTATAAACGGATATTGCTTAAGAATTAATTAAAAAACATAATAAATAGATTTAAGTGAGTGACAACTAAAGTCTGGATTATATAACTGCTATCTATATACACTTATCTAAAGAAAACTAGTGTAAAATGAAATACAATCATAATTATTGTTGTAATTAAATTCAATTATTAAATTAAAATAAAATAATAAAAAATAAGAGATGGAAATTATATGAAAGACATGAATTATTTTTAAAGTCAACATATCAGCTTTAATAAAAAATGTATGTATCCTACGTAAATAAAATTGTAACGTACAAGGAATTTATATATACATGAATATTACCATTTTCAAAAAGAGTAAATTGTAAGGCGAAAAAATACTTTCAATAATATTAAGTATAAAATGTATTGGTCTCAAGAGAAATTTAAGGAAGACTTAAATTAAAAATTATTTTTTATTATTTATAGTAAATTATAACCTTAAAACTTCTTAATAAAAATGACATTTTGTTTAGCCTAAATTAAAAAAAAGTTTTTTTAAATAAATATTAACTAATTTATCATAAGAATTTCTTAATAAATTGAACTATTTTATGTAGCCTTAATTTAAAAAAGTTAAATCATCGAATTCTTATCGGACCACTAAGATTTTTTCTGTATATATATTTAATTTTGATTAATTAATTAATTTTTAATTTAAATCTAATTAGCATTAAGAACACTCCTAATTACTGTCAGTTGATTTTACTTATAAATCTCTTTATTTAATTTATTTCTCAAATTTCCTATTCTTATCTATTTTATCAATAATTAAAAATAGAATTTTCCTTTTTATATTAGACTTCTATTTTTAATTGAAATATTATATTTATCATTGTCAATCATAATCTCAATATTTTAACTATATTTGTTCTTTACTTTTCATTATTTATAATTGACATAAATTTATTAAGTTATTACTTCTTTATTATATCTCTTGATAAAATCATTTAGAAATATATTTTTTATATAAAAAGAGATTTGCATAAAATAGTTTATCTCCTAAAATCTTTACTTTGAGTCTAAAAACATCATCCGTTCAATATCCTTTTTTCTAGTTTTATTATTGATTACTTCAAAGTGTAACTATAATTAATCGAAGGTTTTAAAAGCGTATGTTGATTGGTTTGCGATAATTCATTATATTATTTCTTGCAATTATAATGAACGAATATTTTCAGATATGTTAATTTAAAAAGATAAAGATTACTTTATTCAAGTTGTCATTTTAAAAGTCATTGTCATAATTTTTATTTAGAAATTTTGATTAATTAAGCAGAGGTTTTTAAGCTATATAGAGTTATATTATCAATTTTTAATAAATCATTTGAATTTGTACCATTTTTATACTATAAAACCAATTAAATTATTTAAAATATGCTTAAATTACCTAAATTTAAAATATATTAATTATTCTTCAATATAATATTTTGTAAATAACATCATCATATCGAATCCTAGTGTATCAATTAATATATATTTACTATTTGATAAACTAAGAGACAATATATAGTTTAATATGGATGATTAATTCAGTTAATTTGATGATTTTATTGATACAAGAATGCGAAATCATTAGAAGTATAGTCATTTTAAGAATATAAAAATTATATTTACACTGAGATCAATTAGTTTATAAACAAGCTTTGACAGTATTAATCGAAAATTTACCAGGTATAGTTCATCTTATTAATTATTGACAGAATAACATATTTTTAAAAAAATATATTTTTGAAGGAATATTTTTAAAAATTAAGTTAAAATTAAATAAATAATTAGATTCTTGGAATTTAATTTTATTGAAACGAATACTATTATCTTATTTGATTAAGAATTTAAAGTAAACTTGACTTACCTAATAGTTGTATCCCACTATCTCATTCATGAAGCGAGTTAAACTGAGTATAATTTTGGTATCAAATTCAGTTTCATTAGTCACTTTAATATAAAATCAATTTATCTTGCTCTATATATGTGATAAAATAATAAAGCCAATTTTTAATGCCAGTTGATTTTTAATCTTTAATGAACGTGTACCATATTATTAAGTTTTAAGTTTGTTAATTTCCACGAATATAGTTATTAATATTATTAATTATAATAAATTTATTTCACAAATTAATTATATAACTTCAACATATAATAAAACAGGATTAAATGAAGTTTTATTAATTAAATTAATTTTGTCCTTCTTGAATAATAAGCATGAAATCACTTGCTGTATAATCGAAATCCTAAATCTACAATAGAAAAGGATTTCTGAGATATTTTTTATCAATATTTGAAAAGTAGATTCTTTGGCTATAGCCACAAATATTTGTGTCTTCAGCGACACATTTACTTCTTGTCATCTTATTAAACTGAAGTAGATGTAGTTAATTACAATCAAAATAATATATTAATTTATGAGACAAATTTTGATTCTAAATATTAAAATAATGATTGCTCTTCAAAGTTGTATTTATATTTACTTAAATGAATAACATAAAAATAGTTATATTAATTGTAGGAGCGAGCAATTATCTCACATTAACTTTTCCTGAATCCAATTGGAATCACTTCAACCTTAGATTAAACAAGAAAATTTGTGCTTCAATTGGTTTACTCTTAGTTTGGAAGGTTGGGTGCAAGTTATATAAATGAGAATTACCTGTGCTGTAAAAGGGAAAACGAATAAAGTATGATTAACTGCACTTACTGAAGAGACGAACAAAATTCTCATTGAATTGAATGGGCAGTCATTTATTGTGGTGCAAATTCACATTCTAATAAGTTTTCCAATATATTTTAATTATTCATGTTCTCCATAATGGGATGTATTGCGACCTCAAATAAATATTTAAGTTATAATTATAAATCCCTTGATTAGTATTATAATACTAAATACTACTTCCTCTTATTATTTTTAATTTAAAATTAAAATAAAAAAATTATAAAATTTATATAAATAGCTATGATTTTTCCACACTTGATTGATAATTAATTGTGAAACCTTATATAATCTTTAAATAATTTTTATATGGTATTGGAGCAATTTCAAATGAAGAAAGATTTAAAAAAATTATACTTATTATTGTAAAGTATGAGATACAATCATATATGTTATCTTTATAACATTTATAGTTCAAATAAATTCTTGCCACATTAAAGGATCTTTAATCTTGCTTGAATACTTGAAACTAGAAGAAATTGATAGAATTAGAAAGAAGAACTACATTCATAAAAATAAATAGGATATTGATTATTATGAAAATAAGCAATAAATTCATTGACTTCTAGCAATAGTAATTGAACAAACTTATTAGTATTATATTCCTTAGAAATTAAACTACATATTTTAAATGACTTAAAGGGAATATATGAATAAAGAAACCAATATATTTATTAACTATAAAAACATTGTTATATATCTCAAAGGTAATCTTTATTCATGGATTCATCTATAGTCTGCTTCATTCACAACTAAATGCTCTTTATTATGCTAAGTATAAATATCTTAATTATCTGAGCTTAGATACAGTTTAAGCTACTTTCTCAATATTCAAGTTTGTTGTTATCCTCGAAAATTTAAATTAACTTAATTTTAAGAAATGCTATTAATTTTAATTTGGACAACACTTCTTAGAAAGATTGGATTACATCTATTAACGAAGAAGTTTTAAGAGCTTTGTAGATATATATAGTTATATCGAAGACACAATAATACATCAATGCTAGTTAACAGATCTAGATTATGCAAATGTATATAGAGAATATTGAATAATTATGATATTAAACATTATTATTTTGAATTTATTTAAATAAATAGCTCTTTTATTAGAAACAATTGAGGTCAGTGGATATATGTGAAAGCATCATAAAAGTAAATTATTTAGCGAACAATTTTATCAAATAATTAGCTATTTATACTATAAAGGCTCTAATGATATTAAGTTGATTAAAAAGGTATTTTTTAATATAAAGAATTTCTTTTATGAAGGTTGAAATATATTTAAGATGCAAAGTCTTAAACAATTATAATAATAAGATTTAAGTTAATGAAATTGAAGGAGAACGATAAAGCCTTAAACTGAAGTTGGAGGCAGGACAAATGAAAGAGATCAGTTATTATCAGAAAAGAAACATGTATAATAAGGTTAATAATAATGTATAATTACATTTATAGAATGTGAATGTTTATGATAGTAGACTTTGTTGTATGTATAGCTCCTCCAAGCATCTCAGTCAGCGGCGAAAGCTAAGTAATGCTAATAAAGAGAACTACTATAAGTAGAGAGAACTTGCGTAGGACGAAATGATTTTAAGTTTTTCATCAGATTGATTTTAAATCTCTCACATTATTATAAAAAAACTTGGCAGTTGTTGTGTTATTGAAAATATAAAATTGCTTAGACTATCAATTCTTAGTTATGACAACTCTTATCAAAGCCAACTGCCATATTTTACATCATACGACTAGGGAATAACGAGAAATAGAAAGTTTAAGATAGATATATTGAGCTTTAAAATAGTTCAAATAATTCCTGATCTCATTAAGAAATTAAAATAATTCATTACTAATCTCATAATGTTCTATTAATGAGAAAGAGAATGATAGATATTCTTTGGAGGTCGATCAAAAAAGAGGATGTATATATCAACAAGAAAATAATTAATTTGAATTAGATGATTCAAATAATAATATAGAAACATAAATTATAGTAAGTTTAGAGAAATACAAATTTATAAATTTAAATGAGGTACTTGATATGATATTTTTGGAGCTATAATTGAATCCTAAACCTACTAACTCACAGTTCATCTCTTTTATTATGAATCATAGACTAGTCTTAGGCACTTTAAATCGGAATTAATTTGTTAACAACAAAAATAATTCTATAAAAGAACAATTTCCATTATTATTAACGTCGTTAAGATTATTTGCATTTTAAAGAAAGTCGTTTGTCTAGCAATTAGAAATTCACCTATTTCAAACATAAAATTGAAGCCTATGCCTAGCATTTACCAAGAGATAAGTGAAAACTAATGACAATCATGATGTTTTAAAGGCAAAAATTTGAGTAAATCCAGCCATTTTATTTACTAGGCTTGTGTATACTACAATTTAAAATACAAGAGAATTAATTTTATTTATTTATAATTTACAAGAAATTATCTGTTTTAACAGAGTCAGTGATGATCTAAAGCATCTTAAATAGATATAATTAAATCTCATGAGCTATAAAGGACAAAGAGAGTTGAATTGGTCAGCAAACTAATTAAGGTGAAGGATGAGACAATTTGTCAGAATAACTGGCAATAATTAAAAATATAAAATAATTAAGAATATAAATTAACATGTACAGTAAATATCATAACATATATTTGTATAAATAAATGTTCATGTTTAAGTTAAGGATAATTTGTTTAAAAGTGTAACCAAAAAGTAGTTTATTACTACAATCCCTTTAATCAAGTAGAATCACTTGGAGCTTAGATGAAAGCAAAGCAATAACTACTTTGGTTCCATTTGATAACAACAATTATATCTAAACATATTTTAAATCACCAATAATTCTGTAAATTTATACATTCAAATTT
The DNA here is from genome assembly GCA_000711775.1 of Oxytricha trifallax. Taxonomy (NCBI): domain Eukaryota; phylum Ciliophora; class Spirotrichea; order Sporadotrichida; family Oxytrichidae; genus Oxytricha; species Oxytricha trifallax. The sequence continues at coordinate 68,566 of ARYC01019317.1, read as the reverse complement.
CTGATTAATTCTTATACCTTATACAACAACATTCCTCTCAGTGGCACTTCTGCCTTGTATATTATACTTTAAAAGAGCTTCAAACTATCAAGTCTTTATATTTCCAGTAGTTGTAGTAATCAATCCTTTAATTATTTTTCTCTTATAATATATTTTGACTTTATGGGATTGCTTTAGAATGAATCTGTAAACAAACGAGACGTTATAATTCTATTGAAAGCTAATCAATTACTGAAATAAAGAAGCTTCTCACAAATTATATGAGGAGAGTGGACTAAACTAAAATGAAACAAGAATGATGATAAAGCAGGTAGAATTGATATTTGAATACTTAGTTCGAGGATAATCTGATGCATTATTAAATTCATAAATTACATACCAATATTTTATTTTGTTTATATATTTTATTATTATTATTTTTCGAACCTATTTGTTGATTGCTAGGTAGCTTTGATAGCTTCAGTATTTCTCGTCTATTCATGGAGAAAATTACATGACAATTACTTAATGTTAACTCCCTTTTCAAAGTGCTCAAGTAATGAGAAAGTAAGTAGCTGTACATAAACCTGTAAGGAACATATTATAAATGATGATTTTTTTTCCTTGGTTTCACCTTCAAGTCCATGCAAAATTATATTAGCAATTGTCTATTAAAATGCTTAAAGAAATGAAATCTAATTATATTAAATGATATAAACAAAATTAAAGAGTTGGAGTGATTTACTTTAAAAAGGCATTTATAGATATTACTGATAAATGAAGAGAACAAAGACTAATCCATCCAGAATATATAGTATAAATTCACAAATAATTCTGAATATTTCTCTTAAATGTTGTCAGAGATTTTAAAAGGCTCTCCTTATTAAGAAAAGAGATGCATTATTTCGATTATTGTTCATACATTTAAAAAATATACTAAATTAATACTTGATTATATATGTTTACTATATTAAATTTATTTTGATTTAACATTTAAAAGGAATTGAAGAACATGGCGCTTATTAAAATGAATAAGCTTTCACTCTTGATTATAGAGTATTAGACATATTTAAATAAAGATAAATTATTAAAGTTTGATTATCTCTTATTATTGTGAAAAAGCTAAGCAAATAATTGATATTAGACATTTCATAACTTATTCAGTTTATTTGCTTCACGCTCACTAATACCACAATAAAACTAACTGATTATATTGCAAAAGGACATCATCAAATGTTTACATATTCTCTTAGTTACTGAATTAAAGTAGAACGAGTAATATTCAGATTAACTCTGGCGGCTTTATCGAAGTTAGCTTGTCATAATTGAATTAAATTATTTTAGTCTAGGAATAAATTATTTGATTTGATAATTTCAAATTAAATGGACAATTTTACTATTAAGTATCAATCTTTCAATTATGTGGAAACATCCGCTTCATAATCTCCGCCTGATTTGAATATCTGTCATTTGTCTATTGTGGAGCTAAATGCACTGCATCAGCCTAATCATGTGTTACTGCTTGTTACTTGTTAAAATATTTTAATGAACTTAACTAATGAAATTAGCTATATATTACTATATAAAAATAGCACATTTATGCTTTAAAAGATTGTAATATATATTAGTATATGATTAATCTGAAATGATTGAAACAAAGAAATCAAACATTCTAGAAGACTATTCTAAAGAGATGCTCTATCCCCAATGGATATATTGTCGTAAATAAAAAAAATAAGTTTTGGGGTTTAAAGCAATATTTACCTGGCATTTTGATATACTGTTTGATAGTTCTGCAAATGCAATTAAGTTTTCTAAGTCTAGAATGTCTGATTTTTAATTGTAGTTTCAAACCATCAACAGAGGAAATCAATACTCTTCTGTATATTGTAATATTATAGAAATACATTTGATTTGTGAAAATTAATTAAATTTAAATTCACAATTATTTAAAATCGAATGTATTCCTTCGATATTACTTAATCATATTTTGCATAAAAAATTCTACACATTTATCATCTTCAATAGATATTGCCCCACATTTAAATCAATTTCTTTATTTAATAATTTAAAAATGGCAACTTAAGCAAACTTTTCTTATTATATTCGGTATCTCTTACAACTCAAAGGAATACTTCAAAAGCTGACTTATTTGAACTTATAATGAAATTCATTTTATTGCGTAAATGTTTGCTGTTTATATTGTTTGCATATAAAAAATTATAACTGAAACGTACTTATCAGTCACTTTAATTATATTAATTTTTTTAATTATTTTCAATATAATCTGTAGATATACTTTTTATGAAGATTTTCTCAATATTTATTATAATATTTATTATATCTTCAACGAAGAATATTAGCATAAAACTTTAGAATAAATAAATCACTATTTTTGATAAGTTAAAAATTGCTAATAAATTTTTGAATATAAAATTAAACTTATTTAGTGAGATCATAATTACATATAAACTGATCATGATTGTTTGTAATAACCTATTTATTCTTTATTATCCATATCAGATTGAATTAGAAGAGGTAATATAAATAAAATTTTATTTCATGTAATATCTTTTATTAATTACTAATTTCTTTCATTATTTTTGAGCTTAAAACAAATTGTGTTGATTAATTCTTCCCTATTAAAAAATGTGAATAAAATACATTAAATTCTTCAGTAATAAGGTAATTATAAAATAAATATCAAAAGTAATTTATCGAGTTCATTTGATTCTATAATATTTTCACCCAATACCCAAATTCAGGTTAATTATATTAAGTTGATTTCATAAGACAAACAAGGACCACAACATCTTTGAAGTTAAAAAGATATAAAAATGAAAATTTTTAGTATTTACTTACTAAAACTTTCATGAATAAAATAATGGTTTCATAGAGTTTATACAAAAATCAAATAAAATAGTCAAAAGACTTCTAAATATATATTTAACTTATACTATTATTTATAAACATATTTTATAATAAAATAAACATGTCATCAACACATGCAATTACTTATCAGTAAAAATTATAAACTTAATAACGATACTTTATCAAAAATATAGAATTAGACACTTCATATTTCTTAGAAACTCCTTAATTAGATGATTCGAATCACTCTGACTGAACTGAATAAGAATATAAATAAATATTTTTCAGACTTTAATAATGATAAAGATATAAATTAATTAACCATTTTTCATGTTTTTTTATGTAGAACAATCAATTCCTTAATTTGAGTTTTTCAAGACATCTGGTGAAGAGCACCAATATTATAAATAAATTTGATGAAAGCAAATATACTAATTAGTGATCCTTGTATAAGAATAGAAGATGTTACTGTAACTCATTTACTTAAGTTCATATTTTTGCAAGAGGCCACATAGTTATCAACATGTATCTTTATTGAAATCAAAAAATGATGCTTTGATATCTCGCTTTAGAGATTTCCAATAAATTTTTTGATCTTTCGTTTGATAACATGAATATTGAAATTTTATGAATATACCTAAAAGATTTATCCTAATTTCTTGTCATAACACATTTATTAGCATTTGATTTATTAAAGGTTAACTAAACATCAATATCAAGCTTTTATAATTATACATTTAATCACTAAATTCTTTATTAATTTCTATCTTCACTGTATCTTGTAATGAGCAGTCTAAAAGACCATATTCATAATATAAAAATGTTTCAAAGCAAATTAAGTTGAAAAAACATTTATCGAGGACATATTCGATAATAAACAAATGGATTTGAACTTTAGATTGACTATAAGCTCTTGAAAATATATTCTATATTTACTTTAAATATTTACTTATTTACTAAATGTTAAATAATATGTCAACTTAATCTAATTATAATAAAAGTTTAAATAGAATTCTCTTTTTCAATGACATTATTTTACTACTTCTAATATATTAATTTTTTTATATTTGCTTATTAAGTAATAAATAATTAAATGAGAACCTAGTTAATTAAACCCCGAAACCCCATGAGAAATTTTTTGAATAGCATTTGAGGATTAAAAAAGTAAGTAAATTAAAGTAAGTAATCAAGTTATATAATATATGAATAAGTGAGAAAGTATTTTAAGTCCTAAATTTCGAATATTTTTTAGGAATTTTTATCAAATAAATGAAGTTTGTTCTCTAACAAGATGAATCTCACAGATTCGTCACCTTTGTTGAGTCTCGCTATAATTTATGCTAATTATTGTGGTGAACTCAGTTAGTGCTTTGCTTGCAATATGTTGGCATCTTTTGCAATAGTTTAATTTTACTCTAATTATTGTTGCTAATTTTAGAAGTCTGATCCTTTTTTATTTTTTTATTCTTCTTTTTCAATTCTTTAAATATTTTGATCTAGTTGTTTAATATTCATACTTAACCCTTATAAATTTTCATTTGTTAACTTTTTCAATTCTGTGATAGTTTTGTTGACTTAATCTATTAAAATTTTTGGATTTTTTTGAATTTAATTAATCTGAGCATCCTTAGATTAGAGTTGCTCTGTTATCACAGGAACAAATTCTTAATATCTTTCTTACAATAAAGGCAAGTTATTTGAAGCCTTTTCAATTTGTTTTATTAATTTTTGATTTTATTCTTAGAAAATTCTTACATGATTAGCTGGGCCTATTGCGGTGCGACTCCTAATGTTGGGGGCTGCTTTTTTATATCATCAGCAAAGCTTTTAAATTCTATTTAGATTTACTCTATGCCTTCTTCTGAAGTTTTTTAAATATCAGAAAGGTTTAAGGTTTTGTATTATTACTAGAGGGAATCTACATTATCAATAACTTAATTAATTTGAGTGTTCAGATTTTAGAATATTTTACTTTCAAGTAATTCTGGTACTTTTCTGAAAATATCATCATACTTATTCTTCATTTAATTATTTGCTAATTATTTTAAGTTGTCAGAAATAATTTATTCAATTTTCTCTTCATTTAGATATGAAGCGTCTTAGAATGTCTCGCAATCTTCCGTTTCTGTCTTTATTAAGCGATGAATTTAATGACTCAAGCTCAAATTATAGTGTATTTGGGCTTTTAATCTTGCTGATGAGGGATTCCTCATTGCTATTTTCCATACTTTATTCATAGTTTTAATCTTCACTCATTTTTACTTCCTTTATTTAGTTAGATTCTTGCTTGATTTAAGAGCTTATTTTGGCTAGAGCACTAGATTTAGCCTCACTCTTTCTAGCATTTAAAGTCTAGACAAGCCAGACCTTATGCTGCTCTACCATTTCATCTCCGAATTTCTTCTATAATTCAATTCTCTCATCTTTGTAAGACTTGTTCCCCAAAATTCCTTGCTTTTTTAAATACTCAAATATTTTAGCTTTGTTTTCTTCTTGTTCAATATCTCAATTCTACTTAGTTTTTTGGGACTCTTTGATTTTCTTAGGTGTTTAGTAACTCATATCAGAATATTTGCTGACTTAATCTTACTTTAACTTTTATGAACTTAATTATTTGCTCAATTTAATTCTTAATTTAGCTTATTATCAGCAAGCTTTTATACTCAACTAGAATACTAAAATAGGAAGCTTGATAGTAGTTACAGTTTATATTAATGAGTATATTAATGGGACCAATTGAGCTTTAGATAAAAATTCTGTATTTATAAATAGCATCAATTTTATTAATTTTTTGTTTAATCATAATTGTTTTAAATTTACACTCAAATTACTAAATTTGTTTCAATAGTTAAAAAAACTTACAAAGTATAATTAAGTCTTATATTTATTTTTAAAAATCTTACAAATTCATACATAGTATCACAAATAGTTTAAATAATAATTAAATCTCATTTAGTCATAATTATTTATAAACTTATACTAAAACTTGAGGATTTTAACCATGGAAATTGAGAAACTCTTACAAACTAAGATTGAAGTTTTATTGCCTTATTTTTCAGAGATAGTAAAAAAGTTTGTTGTAAATATTGTTACAAACTCTTACAAAGTCTTATTATTAAGTCAATCTTATATCTAGAGCGTAATTTTATCTCGAAACTTTTTTCCAATCAAACATGCTTTACTATATTGACAAAACTAATACAACTATATCATCTAAATTAACTCTCCTTAAAATTTTTTAAAACATCATTGTTTGAGACTGGCACATTCAAATAAATATGTATTTAATAAAGACTTTAATTTTTAAAGTAAAACTTATTACATTTTAAGTTTATAATTAATAATGATTTTATTAAGCATTATTAGTGAAATTAAAAGGAATTAAAACTTTCAGATCATAAAGTTTGTATTCTAATAAGCAAGGTCCATCCCTTGGACCTTGCCTTCACCATCAATAACTCCCTACTCTTGAAGTTGTAATACAAGCGATTTATAGTTGAGCAAGTCGTCAATTTAGTTCTTCATCATGCCCTTTTCATCTCTGACCCTTTTGTTTTAGTCTATAAACTTTCTCTTTGAAGGATGGCTGTTAGCCTCTTGAACCTTTTCCTCTTCTTGAATAGGCTATCTGACTTTTCTTTTTGTGCTTTACTTTATCAAAAAGGCCGATCTCCCATTACGCACTACAGAAATATGTTGCCATTATAATCTTACCACTATAGTTTAGAGAGCCATTTAAGGCTAAAATGAACTCGGGCTTCATGTGCACTAATGAGTTTTATGATTAATCGAGTAGCTGTTTTCTTTATATTAAGCTTTCAGGATCATTTTGTTTATGCCTTAAGTATCGAGTGACAGCAGGACATTAGTTATCCATTTTTTATCAAGATGTAGCCAGTCTACTTGATCTGGCAAGTATTAAAGCAAGCTTGGTTTTTACAGGGTGCTCAAGGAAATTTTCCCGGTTAGCCCTTCAATATGAGGCACTGCTGCAACCACCACATCATATCTTTTCAAGTACTAAAAGATTTAAAATGTTAAGGTTTACCTCTTTCTCACCAATCAGTATATTCCTGAAAAAGTATATGTTTGTGCAATTGACTTTGGGAAAGTAAGACCCACACTCTTGGCATAGGAAGTCATATAATTCTTTTTTTGAGCCTATTTTCTCTCAAACTTAGTTGACATGAATGTGTTGGAGTTAATTGGTCATTTCCATTTTATAATATTGTTGGCTTGTTTGAAATAGAGATTTTATCTAAGGCAAAATATATTATTGTAGGAATAAATTCGATTTGGGAAAATGAATTAAAATTTAAATTAATTAAATATTAAAATCATGGGAGTAATCAAATCCAAAGGAGCTCAAAATTCAAATCTTGCTTGATTCTACGGTTGATCCCGGAATTTTTGCTGGACTTTACTATAGGCAATATTCGTGAATTATCCGAGGAAGCGAGATATTTTGATTTTGAGCTAACTCCCATAAATAGTAAAAGGGGTTTTTCTCGCTTCGGAGAAGAGATAAAATCATTTTAGCAATAACAACCACCGTCTTAATTTTAATGCGCCATCCAGAGAGTATAATATTGTCAAGGTTAGGAGACATTTTTCAAAATTATAACTGAAGGTAATTATTAATTAATTAATTTTAATTTTAATTCATTTTCCCATATCGAATGTATTCCTCCATTAATTAATAATAAAACTTTTAACAAAATTATAATTTTGGAAAAAATGTAAGAATTTTTAGTCAATAAGGAAAACTCTTTAGAAGAAAGATTTTTAAATAAAATTAAATAACTCTTACAAATTATATGGAACAGAAAAAGAAATCTTTGATGGAATAAAACGATATAAGAAATTATTTCAAAAAATATTCTGGTCGTGATGCTAGTGATGATCAAGAAGATTCCAGCTCATAATTTCAAGATTTACGATAAACTACAGATGAGGATTTTAATCCCTTATCTTAATCGACACAGCTCATTCATAAATAGCTACAAACCCAAATTAAATACTAATTTACTCAGTAAAAAGAAGTTCAATCTAATAGCTTGAAGAGTCTTGTGTCAACTTAATTGATGGTTAGCAGTACACGACTATGATTTTTGTTCCAAGAAGAGTAGTGAGTTAAAATTAAAGTTAAAGAGGTCTTGTCGGAGTCCTCTCTCTAAATGAAATTCAAATCTTGAAAGAATAAGTTGAAAGATTAAGCTTTAATGAAGGCCAAATTTTAACTGAAATCCAACAGTTGAATAGCTTATCAAAAATGAGATACAGTGAAGCGAATCTAAAGAATTTTGAGGCTTACTTAAGAAATCAATCTTAATTTGTAAGTAAGTTTCCTTATTTTAACTAATACTAATATTAACTTTTAGAAATTCAAGTTGAAAAGTGATAGGAATATAAATAATAATAAATAGATAAAAGAAAAGAATAAAGCTTAAACTCTTTTTAGTAAAAATGGGTGTAAGAAATCATACTTAATCCAAAGGCTCAAGATGACTTTATATAAATTGGAAAAATGTTTATCAATTGATGAAAATTGTAATTAGAACATCATTAAAACTTCTCAGATAAATGATTCAGGCCTGATCTCATGTATAAAAAATATTTTAGAAAAAATAAGCTCTTCTGGAGAGTAGTTGAGATCTATTTCATAGCTTCAAAGTGTAATCCATGAGCAGCTCAATTTATGATTGTTTTATTCAAAAATAAAAAGCATCGTTAAAAAAAAATATTGGTTTCCCATTCAAAAAGGTTTACTTAATTGATACCAGGACCAACTCTTCAGATTGTTTACTTTAGAGGCAAATAGCAGCTAAATTCTACATTGAGCAACTCACATTGAAGAAAACAATCATCAACATTGACGAGAGCAGTTTTTAGTAATAGTCATACTAATACAAAAGCTGGAGCTAGAAAAATTAGAGAAATTATTCGGATAGGCTAGTTGGGATGTATGGAGTCAACATTATAGCTGCTGTTGGAAGTGATAACACCTTTTAATTTTAATTAAATGTTGGAAGGACAAACAGTGAAACTTTCTATAACCTTTGCTCAATCTCATCTAGCAACTTGACTTTGAAAAACCTAACTGGAGAAAAGACACCATATTTCTGTTAGACAATGCAACTTATCATAGAAGCTTATATGTCACGAGAAAATTTCGACTTTTATAAGTTCCTATTATGTATTAAGGGCCTTACTAATTCGATCTTGCGCCTTTTGAGAAATGATTTTCTTACATAAATCGAAATATTAATTTTAGAGCTCAGAAATAGGATCAGGTGGAATTTTTTAAAATAATTAGGGATTGAAATGTCAAAGTTAGACTATTCTTGGGCTTAATCATGCTTTCAGGCAACTTTAAAAATGCCCTTAAAGCAGTGAATCTTAAGAAAATTTGACTTTCCTTAAACTAAAACTTTCCTCAAAAATTACAATTAAAAACAATAAGATAGTAACAGTCATGACTCGATTAATTTAAATGCTTATCTAAAATAAGGCTAATAAATTTTATCACAAGAATGTTAAATTAAAATCAAACTATTTAAGTATTGAATGAAGCAACGTATCACATTAAAAAAAGCAAATACAAAATAAATAAAGTAAGTCTAAATTATAAATTTTATGATTTTATAATTACTATATTAGATTTATAAATATTACCAATAAAATCAATGCTTTTTAGTTTACATATCTTTGAAACCGCACAGCTGTGCGGTTTATATATAATTTTTTTTAAAATAAATTTTTTCTAAACTTTATTTTCAAAAATATCTCGAATATGTATGTTCCTCAACTTTTGTAAACAAACCGCATAACTATCCGGTTACTCAGAATAAAATACTTTTAATAAATATATATCGTTTCTATAAAAATTATCACAATTATTATAAATAACTTATTCTATTATTATTTTATCTTCACTTACATTTGCGGAGTTTAGAGTCTTCACTGATATGTGAAATTTAACTCATATAAATGTAATTTTTAAAAAGAATACCTAAACATATAATTTAATTGATAATATTATATTAATTAATTAGAAACATAACTCTTTTTGTTTAATTGTTAATCTATTTATGCTTTGATATTAAGCATTAATTAATAAAAGTGAGATTAAAATTTTAAAACTCATTTACTTGGTAAGTTTTATCAAATTTATTTCTATTTACTAGAATTTTCAATTACTTTCCTGATGGAAATCTACAGTTTAAATAAGAATTTTGTATTATTGTAAATATGAGTATATTTATTTGCCAAATTTCATGAAAATACAAGATTAGTTAGTTAGTTTTAAGTATTTAGAAAAAGTATTTACAAAATTAATTTATTTAATTATATTGTTGAATTTATTATAGATAGCACTTCTTACTAGTCATAAACATGCTAAGGGATTCCTAATGAAGAAGGCAACTAGTTAACTTGAATGATAAGTAAATTTAAAAGTAGGTATTTAGTCATTAACTATTTCAATTCCAAAATAAATGAATTTAAATTATTTTGAATAATTACGAATTAAAACTTAACTTTCTGTATTATAGGACATTCCAACAATTTATAATGTAATTTACAATAAGTAAGATAGTTATTAAATTGCGAGGATAGTAGAATGATCACAAAAAGCTATTTTTTTAAACAAAATAAGAAAATTGTGAATAAAAAATATCTCACAATGCATTCACTTGAATCCATAGAAATAATAATGTTCAGAAATATTTAAAATCAATTTTTATACAATAGATTAGAAAGCTAAAATTGAAGCTTGAGAAATTTAAAAACATAACTCAAATTATTTTCCTTGGCATAACTAGCTTATAATTAAAATAATTCAATTAAATCATTTCTAAACAGATCTACATTTATACTTCTGATTTTAAATTGATAATTTTATATTTTATAAATCTAACTGTCAGTTTATAAAATCTATTTAACTTTTGGGTTTAATTCGTTTAGTTCATTATCAAAGTATTTGTTTTTAAAGTGGCTTTTACCAATTTTTATTATAACAAAATAGTTTAATAAAGCAAATCATTTAATGATAAAGAATATGCTGACCCAACTGTAATCACATAATTTAAAATCTCTAAGCCAACGAAGAGTCAAATATTTTCAACTAATCTACTATAATGAAATAACAAATTAATACAATCTCAATTAAAAATTTAATTTAATTAGATTGAGGATCAAATCCCAATTTTATATTATTTAGAAAAATATATACTTTATTTATTGTAATGTTTACTCACTTAATTCAGCTACTGCTAATTTCATCTGTTATTGCTTTTTTCTGAGAATTTATTAATTAATTTTCTACCGAAATAAGCATTCCTACATCAATCCAATTTTCTCTGTCCTTTTCTTATCGAAATAATTTTATTCATCATTATTTAATTTACTACACTAGCAGTAAAATTATTAAAAATAAATTTAATTTTATATCTAGTTTTTAAATAAGTATTACTAGAAATGTGCAGTGAGGTTTCGTGTTCAAGATATCAATTATCAATCATGTTTAGGTTAGAGTAGAAGATTAAGATGTAGTTGATGAAGTAAAATTTTTAAAAGATTAAAGTAAAATTATTAATATTAATTATATTTTAAAGAGAAACAATAAAGTCTGATCTTTTAAATTCATTTATTTATGATTAATTAACTCCACTTATTCAAAATCATAAATCGATTGAGAATTAATATTCTAATATTAGAATTCAGGAGAGTCAATACTCCAAATATTTTCATAAGACTGGATAAAGATGTAGAGATACTATCTATTATTCAATCTGGTGGTTGGCTCTATGAGAATGGAGATTGGGAAATCAGGCGTAACTATTCAGGGGAAAGACTTGGAGCAGATCACAAAAAAGAGAAATGAAACACTATGGCAAAAAGAAGAGAACAGATCGCAGTAAACTTACTTCAATACGTAAATGGACACATGGAATGAACTAGTCTTAAATAACGCAGGCTAATCTCATATAGAACTCTACAAGGTAAAAATGAAGGGAACTTCAGCGAAATAGAAGGGAACCTAGTAGAAGTCGAGGATTACCTATTCTCTTTTAGAAAAGGAACAACGACGAGAGTATTGGAAGTGGAACAATCAAACCAAGACTCATCCAGGACACAACTTCAAAATAGGCGACCAACATCTCAGCGGTGGAGACAACAAATAAGATTGAAGTAGGAGTACAGAAGCAAAACTTGATTGAAAGAGGAAGGACAGTAAAGTAAATAAAAATGAAGGATAATTGTAAGGATTTAAATTTCGCAAACTATATCTCAACAGTGTATTTTGATATTTTATTTTACCTTAAGTTATTATCTATCTATCTATTAAAATTCAATTTTAATTTTTAATTAGAAATTTATAATCTATGTGTAAAAATGGAGATTATTAACTCTAAAAACATATAAATTTTTAACATCAGCTTTATTAACGTATCTTTTAGTCTAATTATGTTAATTTTCCTACTTGTAGTGGATACGATAACTACAACTACTACCACCTCAAAGAGCTCAACTACTATAAGAATGCTGAAGATGCAAGAAACTTGAGGTAAGTGAAATCCTAACTGCCACTATTTTGGCGACTCCTTATTTTAACTTGAAGTAAGAATTCCAGGGAGTTTCCACTTTCGCAATAGTAAAATTTAAGTCAAATACTAATTATATTGAATTTTGAATAATATAACTATCGCTTCTACTATTATTTAGTAAATAACGTCTCAAACAAAGTCTAATTACTTATTAGATTTTAAATAGTAATATTATAGAAATAATTTGCATTTAATTGATGTGTGCTTTAATTATCATGTATGCCTTTTCGTTTCAATATATTTTTATAATATTAAATTTGATTTGATGTAGAAACATAAAAAGGATAGAAAGACTTAGACTTATAAAAAACCAACAAATTATGAATTTAATCACTGAAATATCTTTAAGATACAGATTAATATTATTGAAAATTGAATAGAGACAAAATTAAATTTTATTTTCAGCAATATTTGTGAGTGATAAATCAATTAAAAATAAATCTAATTATAAATATAGATCTTTAAATAAAATAAAATATTATTCATTTAAAATAATTAACTTCTCAATAATATATAGACAAATTAATTTAAATTAAAATTACGATAACTGAAAGGATAAGAATTAATATTCACAAGAAAAATATATTTACAAATTTGATATATACTCAAATAAAGGGTTAAATATTTATAATGATGTTGGCTAAACAGAGAGAGTCTACAATAGATTAGAAAATTATTTCAAAGTGATGCTTATTATAATAATTAAAATAGTTAATTCCTATCATAGACTAATAATATGATAGTGATAATTAACATTGTATTAGGATTAAATCATTTAATTGAACATTCTATTCTATGTTCACATACTCTTTATCTTTTTCCCTTCTTTATTGTTTCCATAATTATCTTCTTCCCTCTATTGTTGACACTCCTTCCTATCTTTAATCTTTTTTATGATAATAAATATTTTATTATTATATATATAATTAATCTAATTAAATTATCTTTTTTTTGAAAAGGAGTATTATTCTTAAATTCTGGATATTATAAATTAAATAAATCATTTTTCTTGATTTGAGATATTTTAGGAGGAGCATTATTTTTCAATTTGAGTTTTATTCTAATTTGGTCATGAACTATTACAATTATTAAGACTCCACATTTTGCACAATTGTTTTTAAGTATTATTTTATCTGTTTGTTTGATAAATCTCATAATGAAAGAGTTGGGTTCAATCATCATCAATGTGCTGGAATAATGGCATTAAAAAACAACTAAAATCAAATGAATTTAATGAAAAAAATAAATACCTAAATACTTGATTATCAGGTTTCAATCTTGTTATAGCTACTAAGCCTTGCTGATAGTATTTATTGAAAGTTAATTTAAAACTAAGTGTCTTAACCTTAAATGATTATTTGAATTAGTAAGTTTAAATCACTTATAAAGTTTCCTATTAAATTGTATTTATCACAATAATAGTAAATACGTCCTAGAATTATATTGAAATATTCATAGCATCTATCCGCTATCTTTTAATTTCTAATTAAGCTACTTCACTAAAGAATTCTCTATAAGATTCATCCATGTATTCTTCATAATATTCATTACTCAGATTTTAAATTTTTATATAGGATTCGCCTTTATTACATCTATTTACTAGTCCGTTTAAAGAGAAAACATGTTTATCTAAAACTTGATATTGTAATATCTGGTTTTTGACTAATTTTACCCATTAATATTAGTGCTAAATAAATGGTTCTTAGATATTATTAATTTATTAGATTTCCTTTCCTAAGATGCCTTATTGTTTTTCATTTAAAACTAAGGGGTGATAGCTAATTATTTGATTCTCACTTTATTAAGATTGATTTTTTAATTTGGGAGCATTGAATATATAACATATTTTTATAAATATATAGTTTTTTGTCAAACAAAATCTATAGCATAGTAATTTAAATATAATTAAAAAAGAAGAACTTTAATCTTGGAATACTCATTGTAAAAATAAAAATAAACCTGAATTCTTCAAATTTTCTTTATTGTTGTAGTAATACATTCGAAATTGCGAAATTATATAAATGTAAACTTCTAATTTAAAAACGGTTTTAGGCTTATCTGATTAGAGAATTCATAATTAGCTGGACTTTATTATTGGTGGTACTCTTTTATCTCATTCCTAATATAGGGGTTTTATCTAATGAATTTAGAGGTCTCTAATTAAAGTGAAGTTATCTCGCTCTAGGAATGAGATAAAAGAGTACCACCAATAATAAAGTCCAGCTAATTATGAATTCTCTAATCAGATGAGCCTAAAACCGTTTTTAAATTGATAAATTTAACTGCCAAAATTCTGATTAATTAGAAGTTTAAATTTATATAATTTCGCAATTTCGAATGTATTTGTACAATATTATATAATATAAAATGATAACATATAATGCATTTAACAATTATAATTTTGAAGATAATGTATTTAGATAAGCCACAATATCTAATTTGTTAAAATTTTTGAAATATATAATAAGTGATTCAAAACAAAAAAAAGAATTAAGAAAAATACTTAAAAAGTATAAAAGCGATTTAAATAATTTCATCAAATGCTTGGAGTTAATTAAAAATTAAAATTTAAAAAAATTAAAGATTTTAAAATATTAGGAAATGATAGACGATAAAATAAATAAATATAGAATTTGTACAAAAAGCAATTAAATAAAGTCTTTAATAATATATTTTTTAAATAAAATAATATGTTCATTAATAACTAAAACATATTCTTAATATTAATATATATAAAATTGTAAATATATTTCGTCAGACTAATTTTTACAATAAAATAATATAGCTGCAAATAAAAAAATGTAAATAATAAAAAAAATTAAGAATTAAAATAATAAATAATGAATAAAAAGACATGAAAGAAAAATTTGAAAAAAAAAGATTTGATAATGAAAATAGTAAAGTTTTTAAAATTATAAAACATAAAATATAGAAAAGTGTGAAATTGCAAAGAAATGTGCGTGACCAACTTAATAAAGAGAGTGTTTAAGAGGGTGTTTTGAATAATGTAAAATATATTTTCAAAAATTCCCACTAATCATCAAATTTTGCATATTTCTTGTGCCCTCACAACACTAAAAATCAAGAAGGAAGATTGGTGTTGGTAAATCTTTTATTTTGAGATTTTAGAAATTTGCAAAAAATTATCTAAATCATTGTGAATTTTGGCAATTCTAGAAAACTCATATTAAACCATGTTCCCGTGCTATTCTAAACCCCAAAACCCCTTTATGAGGTTTATAAAGGCTTTGATTTGTAGGAAATTTATTAGGGGCTGGGGTTATTTATATGTTTTAATTTGAAATTTATAGTAAATGTATTTAATTTAATCACTCAAAATGCACTTTTTAATCATGTGAGAGAGGTCTGAAGTTTATCTTACTCAACCACTACTCTATCTGCTCTATAATATGTCTTATCTTGAGTTTGGTTTAATTATTATCTGCCATTATTTTCATTGATTGAAATACTCTATTTTTGTCAATAAATTGCTTTATTCTCTGCTTAGCATCCTTCTCGCATCTTGTAGAGTAGTATTCATTGCGAGGCATATCGCACTCTATTATTATTGTTGCTAAAGCCCACACATCCCACAAATAGTCTCTACTCTCCAGTATTTTGTTTCTTGATAGTACCCTTGCGTTCCCATTACAGTTCCAAGCCTTGAAACTTCCACTCTTTAGGCTCTGTTGAAATCGATTATTGCTACTCTTACAGGTGAGAAGTTTATTATTATATTTTCTGGCTTCAAATCTCTGTGAACAAACCCTAACTTATGAAGCTCTTTAATACCTATACGGTCTTAGTTTCTATTTATCCAAGTTACTTATGATTCCTTTGATCTGTTATGAAATCTCTTAGGGTCATTTCATAGAGTGGAAGTCTGAAAGCAACATGATCCTTGGCAAGGATAACAGCATCTTGCTTGATTAAGTAACTACACTCTTTATACTTTGCTTGAGTGAGTACTTGATACTCATTTGTAAACTCCATCTAATATTTATCATCACTTAAGAGATAGTTGAAGGGATACACCTTGTATGAGTATTGATGATCATTGATAACTTTCTTATCAAAGGAGTCTTCTAGAATTAAGTAGCTTTAGAGAGAAGTATCTGAATCAATCTATGCAAGTTCTGGAATTTTCTTGTATTATATTTTAATCATAATTTTAGTGACCTCTGATGCTAAGAGGTTGCGTGCTTTCCTAACGTGCTCTAACTCTCAAGCTTATTCAGGCACTACGACCTTAGAATATTCCCTCGCTTTTCTTTTGTTAAGAAGTTTCAGCTCAACTTCATGATCAACATCTATATCTTTCTTGTGAGTTTTTAAAAGATGATTCTTAAAGTCTCTTATATGA
This sequence comes from Oxytricha trifallax, assembly GCA_000711775.1. Taxonomy (NCBI): domain Eukaryota; phylum Ciliophora; class Spirotrichea; order Sporadotrichida; family Oxytrichidae; genus Oxytricha; species Oxytricha trifallax. The sequence goes on along the minus strand of ARYC01019317.1, from coordinate 51,745 downwards.
GAGTATTGCTTATGGCACTCAAAGCAGTCATACTTCCATCTATTTTATCATGCTTTTTGTATGCAGTGGGCTTGGCTTCTCTACGCTCTTTCTTATGTCTGTACCAGCTTGATTTATGAGCAAAATATCTCTCACATAGCTCACAAAAATAGACTTCAGCTTCTTCAGTTTGTTTCTCCTCCTCTCTGTCTGCCACACACTTGTTTGCCATTTATTTTCTATTATTAATTTCTATTTTAATAACAGAGACCTCAAGTGATAGCTATGGTAGTTCTTTATGAGAGTTCATCTCGCAGCTATCACACTTTTATTTGCTGCCAAAGGTTAGTCTCATTTAGTTTGATGGAAGTGCTGTTGTTTTTCTTAAAATGTTAGCGCTAATATTTAAATTTGAATTTAAAATTATAAAACTGCATCTATAACTCAGAGCTTATATGAGAGCTCTCCAAGCCTTCAAGTTTCAAGGGAATATTTAAGAGTATTAGAGAAGATATATGAGCGCTAAGATACGAACCAGCTCAAAATATAGGTGATAAAGTAACCATTTTAACATTCAATAATAAGTTGATTATAGCACGTACCAATTTAGGAGGTGCTAATTAAGTACGTACTGCTTTAGGAGGTATTTTGTCATTTTATGATTAAAATTAGGGTGCTCCTAATTAAGTACTAGCTTTAATTAATGCTCCTACTTAAGTACTAGCATTTTAGGAGCTGTTCCTAATATAGTACGTACCAATTTAAATTAGAAAATATGGAACTATAACTGTAGAAATTGATATCAATCTCTCAAGTTTGAAACCAGTTCTCAAAACCTTCTCTATATCCTTCTTAAATGTTGATCTCCTATAGGATGACCATATTTAATAGTAAGTTTTACAGAGGTAAATAATTGAAATCAATAAACTTAAATTTCAATATCATTTCATAGATCTGTAAACAAGATGGAGTCAATGAATGATACAATTAAAAGAGTGCAAGCACAAGAATTGATTCAAAGATTTAGAAGCAAGGAGGATTTGCATCGATACCTGGTTCAGCAAGGTAATGAACTCATAGTAACTCATCTTGATTACGTAGTTGGTTTGTTCCTGCCAACGATGGAAGGTACCAAAATTTCATTTATAAGGGCGATACTCTGCGAAGAGAAGAAAGCATTTAAAATCTCAAGATGTAAAGTTTGCAGAGATTCCAAACTATCCAGAAATCTCAGTGACTAATTTATATGATGATGCAATGAATGATTAAGAAGTTTCGCAGTACTTGCCTACTAAGAAACAGTTGTCAAATAAACTACCTGAAAGAAACTATTTCTTTGGCATACTTGCAACTATTAATGGTGATTACTTGAAAGAAATTATTCAAGAATCTCATAAGAAAAGGAACAGCATCTCTTCAGAAGATAAGGACAGACAATGGATCAAGATAAGTGAGAGCTGGCTATCAGAGCTGCAGAAGCACCCTTATATTTCAAGTAAGATTTGTAGCTTAACTCTTTAGAAAAATCTGGAACAGGCATCTTCTTGATGAAGGAATAGAGCAAGCTTCACAGAGACCGAAAGTCGCAGACGAAGTATGAAGTTAGCAAGAGACTTTATTCAAATATTTAGCCGCCAGAGTCAATGAACATAGATGCTGGAGCTGGCAGCAAGAGAAGAAACCTAGGCCCAAGCAAGCCTTAAGAGGTAGAAAAGAAAGAGAAGCCAGCTCCCTCTAAAGAATTTTAAATGTGACTTATATATTCATTAACATAACTACAAAACTTATTTATATACATTCACTCTCCCCTCTTTAGCACACTTTTAAGCCAATTAAATATCTACTCTCTTAGCTGAACTTTTTATAAAATCGACTGTATCGATAGGTAGGTCATGCATCATGTGGTATAGCAGCAGTTTCTTGTAATGACCTTTTAATATATCCCAGTAAAACTCAATTCCATTAAACAATGGACTGTAAGGTACGTTGAACACTGGTGTTATTCTTAGTTGTTCATAACTCTTCCTTGTTTATTTTGTCTTATGAACTGAAACATTATCAACAAACAGTATAATCTCTTATTCAGGGTACTCCTCTCTCAGCTGCTCTAAGAACTTAATATACTGCTCTGTCTTAATAGAGCGAGGATGAATAACATAAGTTTCTAAACCAGCATCCTCGTACTTCCTCCAAGAATTGCCATTGTTTATACCTTGACTTTCTAGTCATATACTTCTATATTACTATGTCTTTTATACCAAGACTTCTATATGAAAGTGTAGAAGGTAAACACAGCCTCGTTAGCATGAATAAACTTAGTATTATTCTATTATGCTCTCTGCATTTAATTATAAATATAATTTAGGTTATTGTTGTAAAATGGCAGAGTGAAATCAATCACTCTCTTGATACGATTCACACCTTTGTAAGTGATTCCATTTCGTTTTTAAATGTTTGCAACAGACTATGCAGAGATCTTCAACAGAGGAAATTGGCGATGAAACATAGTAGCTAGTTGGTCGAGAGAGAAGTGAGCCCAATACTTCAAAGTTTTCTAATTAATAAGATAGTCAATATGCTTCTATAGAAACTTTGTCTATCTCTTAGGCTTAGAATTAAGCTACTATTGCTTTAATTATAGTGCAATAAGACAGTGGAAACGAACAGTTGACGGACTTCGATTTTTTATAGAAAAGCAATATACTTATAGTCAAGTACTGATTTGACTTATTAACTGTATATATCACATCCATAGCGAAGTTTAAACACTAAATCTATATAATATTCATCAAATGTAGACCCCAAAAGCTTGCTATTTTTGTCTCGCATTTAATTAATAACCCCAACAACTATAAAAATCACTACAAATGAAAGCACTTATAAACCTCATTAAGGGATTTTGGAGTTTTGATTGGTGGCCTCTTATTGAAGAGGTAAATTTTTATTTTCATTTTAATTTAATTAATTTAAGGGAATTTTGAGATAATTTTTGAAATGACTTTTTGACTATTTTAATTTCAGTAATTTCAAAAACTCATATTTCACAATATCCCAATGACCTCAAATAACCTCAAATATACCTTGTCTTGTAAAGAATTAAAGACTGCATATTAGTTATATTTTCTCAGATTTTTATAATTTGTCATTGGCTGAAGCAGGTTAAATGAAGAAAAGTGTTGATTTGTTCAAAAATATCCATGATTATTATCATAAATGTAGATCTTTAAAGGTGAAGGATTGCTTTTTAAAATTTTTATTTTTTATAATTTCCCACTAATCATCAAATTCTGCATATTTCTTGTGCCCTCACAACACTAAAAAGCAAGAAGGAAGTTTGGTGTTGGCAAATCTTTTATTTTTAGATTTTAGAAATTTGCAAAAAATTATCTAAATCATTGTGAATTTTGGCAATTCAAGAAAACTCATATTAAACCATGTTCCCGTGCTATTGGTGGCCTCTTATTGAAGAGTAAATTTTTTTTTCAATTTAATTTAATTAATTTAAGGGAATTTTGAGATAATTTTTGAAATGACTTTTTGACTATTTTAATTTCTTTTATTTCAAAAACTCATATTTCTTATTACCCGATATTTTTTCACTTCTTGTAGAGAATTAAAAATTATATATTACTTATATTTTTTTTATATTTTTATGACCTTTTTAATTATAAATCTAGTTATTTAAATAATTTTGTAGTTTCTTTGTCATTTATAAATTATATGAATTATAAAATTTCTGTAAATATTTTATAAATTATTTCGATATTCTTTAATAATTTTAAATTTAAATCGAATTATTGGGTTTTTGTGTCCTTTAAGAAATCCTGATTCGAACTTTAATTTGTTTAAACTCAAATTTTAGAATCGCATAAATCCCAAATATAAATCTCAACTTTTAAGATATTTCTGAATTCTTATTATGTACTTATCTACCACTTTAAATTTATTTCTTAATTCCTTTCATGAAAACTTGGCAATAATGATGCACAATCAATCAACTAGTGGTATTTATAGAAAATATATTTAAACTTAGCTTCAAAATACCTTATAAATATACACTTGTTAAAATATCTTCTGTTTTATTAACAATTTTATACTTTTCTAGATTTTGCTGGTTTGAACCAAAGTCAAATCAAACTATTTATAAATTATCATGAATTAAAAATTTACTTTTTCTATTGAGGATAGTGGCAACTTACCCTGGACTACACCTACAGCTACATTCAATATGAGCATACTAGGTTCAAAAGTTGCTTGTCTCATAATTGTTAATATAAGATTTTGTGAGAAATTATAAAAAGCGATCTCTACTCTCTGCTAAAATATCTTTATTTAAATAATACAGCTTTATAAAAAATAACTAGAATATTGTTGGAAGGATAAATAATACTCAAATTGTAAATATAAATGGTTGAAAAGGAGTTACTAAACAATTTTAATTTGGATATGAGAAAATTAGCATGAAAATTTATTATGTTACATGGTTGAAATGTAAATAATATATATTTAATATATATTTAATCATTGATATTATGATTATATAGATTTTTTATTTATCAACTTTTATCATTTTATCAATCTCTCATTCTAGAAATTGGTTAACTTAAAATTGGATAAAATTTAATTGTAAAATAGTATAAATCAATATGCGAGAATATTTATTCTCAATATTGAGAATAAATATATATTAGTTATCTATATAAAGTATGCACAATAAATTTTAATATTGTTAAAATAGATAAAAATAGGAAATTCAAGAAATTCATGTATATGATTATAATATTAGTAATTATAACTGGCACTAATTTGATCAGCTTTTAATTCTAATTTGGTTAGTACACTTTTAATTTTAATTATTATTATAATAAATAATTATAACCAAGATTGTACAGTTGTACGATTGTACAGTTTTAAAATTTTAGTTTTTTTAATATTAAGGCGTACCTATATTTGTACAGTTGTACGATTAAACAGTTTAGTTTTAATTAGTTTTTTTTTTAATAATTGTACAAATCTGAAAGTCATTTATAAAGTGCAAGATTATTAGGAATTATATATAATTTGATTAATCTAAAATTTAAATGGGTGATGGAATAAGTCTTTATCTCGGTGTGTTCCCCTCGAATTTACCTAGCAATATCAATAATTTCTATGGAGAAAAAATATCAGATCTAAAAAGAAGACTTACACTTGAACGAACGACACCTGTTTATACTAGAGATAAAGACCGATGATGAAAAGAGCATTTATTCGCGAGTGGTGGAAATAGTATCAAAATTAACTGATAGGTTTAGTCATGCAACCATATTCTTGTGCACTCTACCAGACTCAGTAAAGAAATACTTATCGATACACTTAAAGGAAGATGGCCTTGGGCTTTCGAAAAACTACTTCAGCAGATTAGAGTATCGTGGATTTAAGAAACTAGCCAGTTTAAATTTCTCGTATTCAGTGTTAGGAAAGGTGTAACTAAGGAGACTCTACTCAAGCCATGATAAAATTACACTTCACTGCGGGGATTCAGATCATTTCAAGGAATTCATTGCTCATGCTAAAGTCTTTGCCAAAACCCCAGATGGCAGAAGTTCTTCTTCAAATATGTCTTCTTAGTCACAAGGCAGGAGATCCTCCTCAAATATGTCCTCTCAATCACAAGGCAGAATTCAAGACACATTCAAACAGCTAGTGAGGACAAAGTAGGTCAGTACAGTGGGAGATATGTATATGATGTACCAGGATAATAAGGAAGTCTGCGATTAGATAGTTTAGAATCACAAAAAACTTGTCATTTACTAAGGCTACGAATAATTAATAGTTTCAAAACCCAAACCACTGCAATCAAATTTGTAATCACTTTTAAGTTTCCTATAGTGCTCTGATACCTAATCTCCCAATTTGATTCGACTTGATAAACAGACTCTTGAGGATATGATGTATTTTGATGCAGTTGATAAACTTTACAGAGTAATTTTCAGAAAATGTCCAGATAAAGTCAATGTCGTCTGGCTATTTGGGCAGCCAAATACTGGAAAAACCACTATTGCTAGGTACTTGAGAAAGATATTCATTACAGAAGACTTTAAGATACTTAATAGAACATTCTGCATTGACTCTAGCAAACCAAACACAGAGCCACAGATAGTTATAATGGATGAAATAAAGAGAGAATTTTTTGCGTCAAAGATAAGATTGACGACTTAAAGTAATTTTTCGAAGGAGAGGGGTACCCGGTAAATCTCAAATACAAAGCCCCAGTAATAAGGTTTTAGAAGTGCCAGGTCATTGCAATCTCTAATCAACTCCCGTTCGATGAAATGAGTGATCTCGATAGAATGTCATTTGAGACCAGGCTGTTTAAGGCGGAGTTTAAGAAGGAGATGCAGACATCAGTTTAGAAGCTCCCTTTTACCGAGGTTGAGCTGGCCATCTACTTTAGAGAGCGGTTGATAGAAGATGGGGACTCAGAGATGATGATGGATGAAGAGACAATCATGGAGGGAGGAGACATAGAGCAGCATCAAAGAGAGCAGGACGCAGGAGATGGCGATGATTCAGAGAAAAGCTGAGTCACAATGATGAATACATATAAGTTCCTAATAATCTTGCACTTTATAAATGACTTTCAGATTTGTACAATTATTAAAAAAAAAAACTAATTAAAACTAAACTGTACAATCGTACAACTGTTCAAATATAGGTACGCCTTAATATTAAAAAATACTAAAATTTTAAAACTGTACAATCGTACAACTGTACAATCTTGGTTATAATTATTTATTATAATAAAAGTTAAAATTAAAAGTGTACTAACCAAATTAGAATTAAAAGCTGATCAAATTAGTGCCAGTTATAATTACTAATATTATAATCATATATATGAATTTCTTGAATTTCCTATTTTTATCTATTTTAACAATATTAATAGAAAATATATATTTATTTGTAAAAAATAGAATATTTCAATAAGACATTAATGATATTGTTGGTTTTTATAGGTTAAAGATAAAATATTAACAATCTATTTTTATCATTATTTGAGAAAAAGCCTTACAAACTTGGATTCTTGAGAAGACAATAATTATTTTATTATTGCTAGTATACTTTTTGAATTAAACAACTATTTAATTAAATGGCAATATAAATATAATGTCATCAAGAATTTTTCATAAGTTTATCAATATTCCTAAGTTCTAAGGTACCAGTCTACTGCATATTGTCCTAATGTTTAAATTAAGATTTAGCGCATTAGACTTCCAGATGAAGTTATAGCAATCGATATCAACCTTATTATTTTGAAATCTTAATCTTAGCTGTTTCAACAATAGAGCTTTAAATAACAATAATTATAAATTTGAAGATTTAATTATCACTAACATTGATGATTACAACAATTTATCTGTATTTCAACATTTGAGAAGAAAGCTAAATTAATAAATAATATCAATAAATCAAATTGAATAATATTTCAACCATTAATAAAGAAGAAATGAATGTTATAAAATAATGTAAAAATTAGTGAAAAAGAAAATCAAATGCAAAAACAAAACTCACTAGCTAAATATATATAGGAGAGATAATTTATTTATACAAAAGCTTATTTAATATATTAGGTAATTTAACAAGCAAATTCTATGAGGATAGCAGGATATCTTAGAGTAGAGGTATTGAGAGTATTGGCAAAAGAGATGTCATGTTATTCATACTATTAGAATAAGTTAAACTGCTTAAACTGCAAGCCCTCATGCAATTTATGGCCAAGCTTTAATTCCTTATTGTTTGCATGGCTTTTTGAGTATGAAGTCTTAGCTCTTGATCGTGACTCTTCAACACGTACCACATTCTACACTTAAGGATCTCGATGTCAGAATGTTGACACTTTTGTCCGAATGTTGACAGTTAGGTAGCTGCTTAAAAGGGGATTCTTATATATGAAGCTATTAGGGACTCCTTTGCTTTCTCAGCGGGAAGGAATAGCACAGCCTCAGCATCAGTTTCGCGGGCTCTATCTGCTCTCTACCATACAGCAGTAGTTTAATGGGCTTCCTCAGAAAATGGTCAAAATATATACATTGGGAATTCAGGTATTTTTGGACTTTCGGTTTTGCAGACAAAGTAAGAGGCGATCCTTCGACTGGGGGTGGCCAGAAGTACCACGCGAATCACCATGCAAAGACGCAGGGAGATGGAGTCTCCGACTCAGACATCTATCCCAGGGGCCGAGATACACGACTATCTTTGTTTCTCATGCTATACCATAGTCATTCAACTAGGCGCCTTACTCATGTATTTGTAATGAATCTCGGGCTCCAGTCACGCGCTTATTGCATGCAGATGCTTTCCTCTAGCTCTTAGCTGTTTTCATCTATTGGTTATCTGAATTCCTCCCTGATGAAGAAGATTAGCCTTGGCGCTTTCCTATTGGATTAATAAGACTTTCGAATGAGATGCACCCCCTGATGTTAGCTGGGCTAAGGATCCCTGAAGCACTATCCTACTAGCTGTAAGCCATCTCATCAAATGAGGATCCCTTCCACTCTCGTGCTTCAGAGCTGCAATGTCACATCTTCGCACCAAAGGGATCATGCTCAGATGTCAGGAGTTTCAATGCTGAGTTATGCTCGGGTAGTAGGCAATACAAGACCTTCCATCTCTTACTCTTGCAATCTTTGTGCTTAATACGAGTAGATTCAGCCCAAATATGTTTGCAATATCATGTCAATCTCACTTGCAATTCCATAAAGAATCAGATGAACAACGCTAGTACTCACCTTCCAGCTCCTCAGAGCCTTTCGAACATAGTACGCAGCATCAGAGAGAGTCACATTACTGTTAAACCCTTCAAAGCCACTGATGCTCTATGGCAGCCATGCGATGTTGATGCTTACAACGGTGTGATAATCGAAGGCTCATGCGTCTTGTCTCCACTCTCCTCTTACCCTACTTCCACACCTAGACGGCTCCCTGCTGGTCGTACTGGTCAATTGTTGTCACTATTGGAAGCCATTAGTGGTTGTCATGTACTTCTTACCATCCTGGATCAGATCACAGTCGAAGGGAGATCGCCATCTAGAGTTGTGAGGCTTTATGCTTTGATTTACTATCGCTCATTTACATAGCAGGGTTGATTGGTTTAGGTTAGATTGAGAGTGTCCATTTTCAATGTTAATTGTTGGAGTTTAATTGTGAACTTACTATAATTATAATAAACATTTGTCATTAATTGTGGTATTTATTGATTTTTAAAGATTCAATGTTACCTTTTGCACCTTTTTGTCACCTTTTTACATTTATCAACGGGGTTTTATATAAATTGTAGTTCACAAATATCTAAAATGTTTTTAAAGAATGAAACAATTTATGATTAACAATTGTTATAGAGATTTAACATAAAGCTGTGTACTACTAGGCAGATTAAGCTAATCTTCTATAAATTATATAACTTGTACTATTGATTATCATATTTTATTATAAAATAGGTAAGTATACTTATTTAATCTATAAAAACTTTAAACATTTATTTGCTCCTAATAAAAAGTTAAACTAAGTACTATGCGATATAACAAATAAATTTTAGGATGGGGTGTACAATTCTGGAATTTTTTGAAATTCCAGCACCATTCTGGAACACCAGCTCCAATGAATCTGGAATTCCAGATATAGATCTGGAATTCCAGTTCTGTATCTGTAATTCCAGATCTATACACGGAACACCTGATCTTAGGAATAATCCAGATTATTAATTCAAAGTATTTTTATTTTTCAAATGATTTTCCCTTAAAAAGAATTCATATATAATAGTAAATAAATATAATGTTCTTTGAAATGTAATAAATTTTATATTCAAAAAAAAGCCCTTGATAAATAATTTATTATTAATTCAAAATCATTTTATATATATTTATATAATCTTATAACTTTACTAGAGCCAATATAAAAATTCAAAAATTCATGTATCTAAATTAATTTTATGAATAAGTTTTGTTAGATTATATAAATGAATTAGCAATATGCACTAATATTTTATAAAATTTAAATTATAACATAATACATTCAGTTATATCTATTATTACCTATGTTATTGTTTTCTTTAATTTTTAGAATAATTCTCCTTAGATGCAATTTTTTTAAAAATTTGTCGGTTTAATAATTAGTAATGAATAATAGGAAATATAGCTGTTAATAATAACATTATACTATAGTAATTAAATATACTTATATATGGAAGAATAACTAAACGACCCTAAGAGTGTAATGTAACTTCTCATCGATACGAAATTCTTACAAGTACCGTTTGAATAATATAAAAAATAGATTAATTTAAATTTTTAATTCAAATTTTATTTGCATGTGATCGTTGTTTGTAAAATCTTAGAATATTCAAAGACAATAGTTATTCTGATGGATTTGTCGTAAAATGCACAAATAAGCAATGTTTTAGTTTTACAAAAATTTTAATTCTAATTTTAAAAAAATCTAATTAAAAAACAATTTTAATTGAATTATATAATAATTAAAATTTTTTGACTATAAAATTGCTATATATAATTTTATTCATAATTATAAAATGTTTTATTTTATTTACATAATATAATATAAATTAAACAATGTATGAAGAAATTGCATCTTAAGAGTTGTCTAACGGTTTACTGTCCGAAGAATATAACCATATGCATTTTTATATTTTCATAAAATGATTAATGTTATTATAAAAACTTTGTTTTCTCTCGGATCATATTTCAGATGTACATACACGGCGTCAATACTACATAACTGATAAATAAGCAATAAAATTAAAATTTCTTATTACATTACTATTTTATCACTATAATTAATAAATTAATAAAACATTTTTTTTAGATATTTTAGTATTAATAAAATACATTAAAATAGGTAAATATGAGGAAGTTTAATTCTCATTGAAGATTTATTCATTTTTAACTGTAAATAATTTGATATATTTTAACTATTATTATCTTAATAATCAATAAATTCATAATTCCTAAAATAAATATGTCATCGAAAGCATTCTAGTGAATGAAATAGACGCTTACTAAAACTAATAATTTCCGATTATCGATTCCACCGAGAGAGGTCTTATGATCCTGACAACAAGCCTCAAGTTTTATCAATAAGCAAAAATAGGTTATCTGCTAAAATAGAAATGCTAAGCAGATAAGTTATTCATATCATGGATGACACTTTCGAAATTCAATACGCTCTCGCTTATGGAACCAAAATGTTAGATGGTGTGAATAGCAAAAGAGGTGTATCTCAACACTTAGGTCTCCAAGTTTAAGGTAGTTAGGCTGATGCAAATAAAAAACTGATTGTAAATCTTCAGTTAATAATGTAACAATTACATTCGCAGCATAAATTATCTAGGCCAAACTAATACACAATCCGACCTCCTCGTTGTCAATAATGAGAGTAATCCAGCACTCTTGGATGCATTGCTATTGCTATTGCTTACAGACCTAGTACTCTCTTCTATAAAGCAGTTTATTAGACTTTCATTACGGCTTTGTCAATAGAGTCGTTGGTATTGGTGTAATCCATTTACTTGAACCAACTTATATTTTTGATGTCCTTGTGAGATACGTGGAAGACTGAAAGACCTAGGGAATTATCTTGATTGATGGAGATGTTAAAGAGGAAGTTGCTAAATTGTAATTTATTAAAAATTACAGAGTTCTTCTCATTATCATTTAGTGAGCCTTTGAAACTCCAAGCAGAATATTTATAATCTCATTTAGACAATAAGCGTGTTTAAATAAATAATTCCAATGCACGTATTTTATTTTAAATACTTAAAATTAAATTTAAATTACAAAGTATCAAATTATTTACAGTTTAAAATGAATAAATCTTCAATGTGAATTAAACTTCCTCATATTTACCTATTTTAATGTATTTTATTAATACTTAACAAATGAAAAATATACTTATTAACATAATTGAGATCCTTTATAAATTATAAAACTAAAATATTATTTTAGCTATATACAGACTATGATGTTAGAATATGCCAAAGTATAGCTCTAAAGATATTATAAGGCTTGAGGCGTATAATTATTTAATACAATCTTATTAAGATAATCATAATGTTTGTAAAGTTAGCAAATATATGAGAATATACCAGGACTCGTATACCCTTGAAGGAGGATAGAATATAAATATTATTATAATTGTTCAATATTAATTGTTTTATATTAATATTAAAATTATCTAAATTAAAATAAATAGAGTGCGATGAATCTCTCTGGTCGCACTTTTCGGGGCAATAAGCAAAAGACCTCACTATAATACTAATTATTAATTAATGATAATGTTTAAAATATCATATTCACCAAAGGTAGATTTGGATATTTGGTCTCATTTAAAAGAACGATAAGACGAAGACAAAACTATACATAGTACCTAACCGAACTCATGATATCATTGAAACCCTTATAGAAGCATCATGTGACATTGATAAATAAATATGTATTATTTTGTTTAAAAATTATTTTGTTTTATAATTTATAATTTAAGCTAAATGACTCAAATAGTACAATTCACCATGATGGATTTAAGGTTTATGACAAAGTTTAATGGTAGAATATACAGATCTTACACAAGAAACATATACATTTCAAAATATAAATTAATTAGAATTGTTATAAGAAATAGTTATAAAATGTTACATAAATTTTTCATTGGAGTAAACCTTTGAGTTTAATAAAATCTAGGATTTTTATAATAACTAATGTTTAAGACTGGGCAATACACTCCGTCTTAATACTCAGTTATAATGTTATATATATATATTTTTTTTTAATATTTTCACTCAAATTCAATCGAATCTTTGTGGAAGGAGCTTAAAACTTTTACAAGTATGATCTATTGTACAAGGGTAGGAGACGAGAACTGCGGGGATTTTCTTTATGAAAGTTAGTGGATCCGTTTGATTAAAATGCAACCTCAGTATGAACGATTGCCGTTTATAAAAGACTTCTTCGCCTGTATGAATAAATGATTCGTGTATTTATTTAATTTACTTTAAAAGCAGATAACCTAAAAATTGTCAGAATTTAGCATTTGATAGAGTATTTATTATATTATTTTTCAATAAAAATTGATAATCTATATAGCAAAAAATATTAAGCACTTTATTTTGAATTTAATCAGTCAATTGAGAATCTTGAATAAATAATATTGAAATAGTTTATAATGCTATATATTATTTAAATTAATTTTATTATATGGATATATATAAATTCCAGAATTACTGAATCTGGAATTCCAGTTCTGTATCTGGAACGTTTTTCACCATTCTGGAATGTTTTTCATCAATCTGGAATTCCAGAATGGTGCTGGAATTTCAAAAATTCCAGAATTGTACACCCCATCCAAATTTTATATAGTGAAATAATGAAGATTTCAATAATCTAATGGTTAATAATTATATTTATTAATATAATATCTTTATTAATTACTTGGATTAATAATGGTTCTTCAGGCAAGTCCTTATGTTTAACTCAATTAAGTATAAGGTGAATAATCTAACCTGCAAAAAAGAATAAGATGGCAACCAAGTGATGTTGATGTATGCAATGGAAATCAGTTGAGTAAACAGATGATAAATGATAATTAAATTCATTATATGACTTAATTTAAATTACTCGTTACACCTAACTCTCAGTTTATACTTACTAACCCCTAATTTTCAACTATCACACTAGTTAGTTGTTTAAAATATATGTTTTTAGTAATAAAGTTGTATTTAAATATAACAGGATGAAAACTAATCAACTATATAAAAAATACAATGGAAGCATTTGACCTCATTAATGATTTCATATTTATCAAAACTTGCTTATTGATACTCTGATTGTTAAATTTTCCTTAAATATCATAATGACATTCTTAGAAAGTCGATTGAATACATTGAATTCTTTCCCGTCGCATTGTTTGAAAGAATATGAGAACTTAGAATTAATTGATAAATACAGAATATTTTACAATTTTATTTTTAGTCAAGAGTCAAGATATAGGTTTAATTGTTGGTTGTATGATATAGCAAAATAATTACATTAGAAAGCATTTTTAATGATAAATTGTTTATTAATAATAGCGGACAAAATAAAATAACTTTAATAATCAGGAACTTTAGGTAAATTAAAATAATGAAATTCAAAACTACATAAGGAATATTGCTAGCTAAATAATATCAAAATATCAAAGTGTACCTCGCGATTCTCTGCCTATCTCATTCTGTTTCTTATTCCTTTGTTTCCTGGAATAATATTAATATTAATGTATCTTATTATATTGTTATTGAAAAAAATAACTATGAAGTAGTAAAAATTTGTAGGTAATATATGATAAAATAATGGAATATATTTATGAAATATTTTTTTTAAATTAAAAGATTTTTATTAATAATACAAATACTTATATATATATATATACAAGAAGGTATAAATTAGTTCATTGTAACTATTAGGGCAACTCGTTCCGAAAAGATGTCTAGCCCTATCTGACATTGTGAGGTTTGGCAAAGATTTCAAGGTTTCTCATATCGGGGCACATCTTCTATACGAAACCATAAATCTCCTCTGGCTTTTAGGAATGCTCTAGAACTGAAGCTACAATCACATTTTCTGCCCTGTGATAAGATACTATGTCATCAACATTACCTTTCTTTGCTATTATGAATTTCTCGAAGCAATGTGCTGTGTAAAAGCCCCAACCACAGTGAATTTTGCCTGTTTTAGTCAACTTCAGCCACATGCCTTCATCGACTTCCTCATAACCATGCTTCTTAATGAACTTTTAGGCCAGCTCAGGTTTCTAGTTGACCACCCAAATAAAGAGAATGCCTCTCTCTTACACAAGATGGATAGGCATGTTCAGGAATTCCTAATCAGAAACAGTATCTTAAGGTAACTCTTGCTTTAATCTCCAGGCAAGGTCCATCATTACAACATCATACAATCTTCCATACCGCTGTAAACAATCCTAAGCAATGTCCTGCCACATTTTCAAGTCCTTGATATCTCCCCCGAAAACTACTGGCTAGTGAATATTTTATTTGCGATTATTCGCAGTCTTTTCTTAATCACAATAAGTTCATAGTTCTTGTATATTCTGATTTTAACTATCTAATCTCCCTTGTAAATTCTATTCTTTTTCTGTTTTTTAATTTTTTCCTTGATTATGTTAGTATCAACTGGTTTAGATTTGCAAGTTTTGATATGGCGAGTGCAATTATAGCTCCTGCTAAATCCTTTCTTGCAGAAAATACAAGTGATCATCATCTAATTTTCCCAATCTATTGAAATTTTGTGCTCCTCCTTATGCTTTTTATGCCTATGTGAACTCAAAGAGTTGGACGTTTCATAAGATTTATCGCAGTAGTTGCAATCTATCCTCTCTGTGTCATCCACTATTGGCAGCTTATTTCTCTTCCCTAGCATCCTAGTACTTAAATTATAATAACTACTACTCTTACAATAATTTTAGGGTTGGGATCTTATAGGTTCACGCAGGTTAGAGAATTGAATATTTAAAATGAGCAAATTGTAATTTTCTTTCCCTTAAAATGAGCAAAATGTTCCTTTTTTGTAATGTTCCAGGATATGACTATGTAATTTTCATTTCAATTTCTTTCTGAATTTATCTTAACTTGTGAGAGATGGGACATTGAGCGAATTCATTTTTAAATTATTCCCATTATAATTCTATAATTTATTAAATTGTTTAATTAAATTTATTTTTAATGGCTTTAATATTACTTGTCAAACTAAAGGCTTTTGATAGTGACACAATCGTGTTAATAACCTCCAAATTTACTAAAAAAAAAGTTTAGCTCAATACCAACTACATTTCTTTACTAAAGTTATTATTGTATTATATTCAACTAATTATACTTCTAGTATAAGTTTGATGAAATTTTGCCAGCTTTTATTTAATACAAAGTGTTATAAAATATGGGGGTCATTTTTAATGAATTAAACTCTTAAGATAATAAAATAACTAATACTATATCTTAGTTTTCTTTGAGACAACCCAAACTTTATCAATATTATCTAAATCATTAAAGTAAAAAATATATTTTCTTTTTTAATTGGGGGTCTTTTAACACAAAAAAATTAATACACCAAATGTATTTATAAAAAAGAAATTTCTGACTTTTAAAAAGCTTAATAAAGTATCTATGAATATGAGTGTTAAAAAACCAGTATAGCAATAAAATATAGGGCAATTATACTAAATATGAATGTTAAATTTTGTAAGCTTACTCAAACTTCACTAATTTAAGCTTAATTAAATAATTAAAAACCATAACTACAAATGTATTTATCAAATTTATTTAATATTTCTGGTCAGTACATAATTTCCTATTAATTATTGAATTATAGCCTTATTTTGATTAACTGGCTCATCATTCAAATTTATATACCAAAACTGTATTTAAAATCACTATTAACTTAATCTATTATTTAAACCTACTTTAGAATGGTAGACAGTCAAGTCATAGCGCATGATTATAGAGAGCGACAGCATCAATTCAGCTCTAAATAAGATTAGATTACTTTCTTGAGATATGATAGTAATTATTTTTGCCAATTATTATTTTAGAGGGATACTTCCTCCCGCCTGATGACTTGATTTCGATTAGGTTTATTAAAGACTTCCTTGCCGGGACCAAGGAGCTTCTCAAGAGCGCGGATGTCCAGGTGTTTAATGTGCCTTACTATGACGAGCTCTCGGTAATAAAGTTTTTGAAGAGATTAAGGAAGACACATAGATTATGAGATTCATGAACTATTACGAAGATTGCCAAGTGCTTCCTGACAGAAAGTCTATGTACGGTGTTCTAGGCACCCTTTGGCTAAACTATGTCAGCGAACTTATCAAGCATGCAAATAGGATAAGATTTAATAAAGATGCTGAAGAAGACAAGCAGGACTAAATTTTAATAAGGGAAGACATATTTAAAAAGCTTTAAAGTGAACCATTCTTCTCTAGTAAGTAAAACTAATTTAGAATAATATGATTTAGAATCGAAAGGTAAAGCCCTATCACTTTTGAAGTTTAAATCAAAGCCTCGAGCGTAAAGGAAAAAGAGATAATATCACGAGATATCTTAAACATTTGAAAAGTTTAAGTAAACGGCAGAGGGACACGGGCCAGCTAACATTATGAGAGAAGATGAGTACGATAGTAACAATTCCTAGATTAAATAGCGCTTAAGGGATGAAGAATTGGAGTGAATGTTATTATTATAAAATTTAAAGCAGTTTTATTCGTGCATATTTATTTTGTTAACATATTCCTACATTTACTTAATATGCCTGTCTATAATTTTCTATATTGTTTGTTTATCTACACATTCTATCGCTTTCTATATCAATTCGAGATGTTAAGCTTGGCTTTAGCTAAAGTCCTTATAAACGAGCTAGGTTTTATAGTGGTGCTTGACTCTAGAAAATACTTCTTCAATACAGTGATACTCTGAGCTATAGGGAGCATTGAAGATGCACTCCCATCCATAGCTCCTAATATGGCTTTTCACACAACGAGTATGATGGACTCGTTTAATGTCCCCGAATATAATGACACCTCTGCCAGAGTTTATTACATGGAGGTACTCTAGAAAGCTCTAACAATCATGAGCATTGAATGAGAATGGCTTTATCATGTAGCCCTCCAATCCTTTTTCCCAGTTAATGCCTACTATTGCTGCATAATTTCTTAAAGAGGTCCCATACTTGCTTAGCTAGCAGTTACTGTAAGTTAGGGCCAATGATTTGGCATTCTACTGGAACGGTTGGAAAATTATTTCATCAATGTAGAATATTTTATAGAGTAGCTCTGCTTTCAAAGTGAGCTTTCTAAAACATTCTAATCGCTATAATTTTTAAGTCTTTCGAGCTATACAGTATTCATCCGTTTTTAGTTTTCATCACTTTATATTTTATCTTATGTTTTCAGTATATTCTCCAGAGCTAAGAAGCGGATATTTTATGCTCGGGAAACTCCCTATGTAGCTTGATAACTCTTAATTAAAGAGATAACCCTTATTATTTTCTGAGAGTTGTAGCAGAAATGGCGTGTTAAATGAATGCTTCATACAGTATTTATCGTTTCTTAGACTTTTTTATCTCGATTTGATTATCTTGAAGTGCACATGCATTGAAGTATTTCTTAACTTTGTAAGCAGGTACGCCAAGGATGAATGAAACTTATATATAGTTTGCTATAATTCGATTGAATAAAGCAGGGGTTTATGAACCATGTCGTAGCCAACACCCATAGGTTTTCAGTCGTTTTAAGTGCTTGTCTTCTAGTCTTAGCATTTCTAATATTCTGTTATATTAATATTTCTAATAAATGAATTTCACTTTATTTAAAAAATATTATGATTTTACGCATTAAATTGTTGGATTTAGTTTAGTTCCCACAGTGTCATATAATGTTATAAGGAATATGTCTTTCTTTAAGCTTAACAATTAATTCTCTGATTCAAATAATTTTAGAGGAATGCTGATTTGACATAAAATGATAATAATAACTTTAGAATAAAAATATATCTATATATTAAGCATGACTAAAGTAAAGCATGCTTATACACTATTTAACTTCTATTAAAATTCACTTATCTATATTACCATCATTTGAATATCTTTTAATTGATTTATTCACTCCAATATTTATATAATATCAGTGAGTTAGTAATCAACTCCAGACTATTCCAAAGAGTTTTCATTACTTTTTTCACTGCTTGTTTGGCTAGATGCTGATAAAATCACATTCGGATGATGACTGACTAACCTTGCAAGTGGAGATTGCTTGAAACAAGCTAAGTAACTTATAGCATGAAATTTACAGTCTAAATATTATAGGATTGGAATCAAATTGAGTGCAATCGATACTGAAACTCTTTTCGAGATAGATTATTTGTTGCATTGTCCATCTAGTTTTATATATTATATAATTACTACAAATTAATTATAATATTCATTGAAAGATCTTTGTCTTTTGAGTTTTTAGCAAATTGTAAATTTTCTAAGGAGTTTTGAGAAAGCAATGCTGAAGAGTTGACAATACTTACTGTCTTTCATTATATTAATTTGAATAATTTCCCATTACAATTTTTTATTTCACAAAATAATTGTAACTTTTACTCAAATCCTTAATTATCCTGCTGCAAGATGAGTTTATCTGGATGTCAGCATTCCTCTTGCAAGAGTTCCTTAACTTCTTAATCCACAGATCATTCAATTGTTTAGTTCAATAGATTTTACTCTTGTTGAAACTTGGAGTAATGTCATTCTTAGCACCATATTGGTTCTACTTTAATAATTTTAATAATTATTAGTGTTACTTTACTCTTAAGTAAATATAGTGGTTTCATTTAATAAAGCGAACATAAAATATTAAATATATCATGACAATTATCATCAAGTGAATCCTCACCTTTTAGCCAGTTAAAATCATAACTCTATCATTAATACAGGTAAATAATTATATTAAATAATTAATGTTGTTATCACCATAATCTCCTATCTATTAATTCATATTTCAAATTCATAGGTAGCTCATTTTGCTAAAGTTTCCTTCTAACTGGGAAGATGTTGAACTCAATTAAAAGAACAACAAAGTTAATTGCTGGCATACTACTACTATCTACCTCTCAATGATGTTAAGACTGTTAATATCAATTATCACGGCTGAAATGATTATAACGAGCTCTTCTCAACCTTTTTAAAAACTCGTGATCATTTATTGATTCGATATAATATTCAAACACAATCTAATAATGTTTGTTTGTAAATTAATATATCATAAATATGTTAAAACATTAAATTACCGAAAATGCAAACATTTACATATGACTTCAGGTTATTTCAATTGGTTATTTAGAGAAATTCTCGAATCTCATTCCATTAACATTAATGTAAAGCTAACCTTATATTTATTCAGATGTTTACTGAGCGAATCAATTTTACAATTATCTGCACCTTTTTGTTAGAACTAGTTCTAGTTATAAGCATTTTTATAACTGCAGCTCACAGTTGTAGTTTTGTATAAATATCATACATATTTATAAATATTACATGTGATATCATCTGATTATAAGTATTTATGACGATTCTTAACTCAAACAAAGATCCTCATCTTCAGTTAGATTCTAAGGAGATGAATGGCAATAAGCAAACATTCCAAATTACACCTAATAGATTCATATAACAATAGAGGGAAATCAATTGAAATAAATTGAGAAGTAAAATCAGGAAGAAAAAGATTAAATCAGAGATGTAAAGCATTTTATTTGGCCATTAATATCAATGATCTATCGCTTTTATTAATTACTAGTAAATTTATTCTATTAATTAGCTTCTTCGTATACTTGCTTCTATTCTAATTAATTTTATATTTTTAAGATTGAAGATTTCTATCAATATTGAGTTGTTTAACACTACACATGATGAAAATATTAACAGACTTATTTCAACTTCAATTTCTGATGAATAAATTAACATAATATTTCAAGTAGAATCAGTTTTGTCAGTTAGTTCTAATTAAAACATTAATAAATCATAATTTATAATGGGGAATTATCTTTTAGCAATACTGCTTGGTTGTGATTGAAAGTGGTAAATGCTTAAGTAAAGTATAGAAGGACAAAAGTAGAGGAAGTTGTTTTATGCAGATAGAGACATTTACTAAAGTGATTAAATGAATAACAAGGCTGCTACAGTTATTTCATGTATAACAAATAATAATAATAAAATTAATAATTGAATTTGTTATTATTAATGCTAAATACCTTTTATTATTCTCTTTATTTTCACAAATATTAAATCAAACTGCTTAGATAACTACCATCACTATGCAATTCTTTTTCTGATTAATTCTGGTTTTACTCGATTAAAATTTCCATAGCAATATTGGTATCATTAAGATGTTAGTTAAGTCTAGCATATGCCTATACACATTTACATAAAATTATTTTAGATTATTTTTGTTTTAATAAAAAAGCAATATAGCAACTACGTCAGAATCATTTGCATAACTAAAAGAAACAGATGAGTTCTCAGAGAAGGAAATGGAAATATCTATGGCCAGTTTCATTTCACTTCATTAAATAATGGTTGAGGAATGACCTGAAAAAGTAAGATGATTAAGCTACTATGTTTGATGCTTCCGCTATGATTAGAAGCACTTCAAGACCTTTAGTTAGCAAAATAGATTTCCCTGAATAAATAGTTATATGTATTACTGTACTATTAAATAGTAATTTGTGTTCCTATATTATAGTTAAAAATGAAAGAAAGTGAAGCGAACAAACTAAAGGGAAAGCATGATTATCAACATAATCACAAGTGTATATTTTAATATATTTAATAAATTAGAGCAAGACCAATGATTTGGCTATGAAAAGTGAGGACGGTATAAATAAATCAAACACAGATGAAGATTTGGCTCCAAAGAAATAGCAATTTTCAAAGGGGATTAAAGTGCTTATGTACCCTTTTCCAAAATAATAACTCTAAGCTTGTCATGATGGATCTCATTCATAGCTCTCCAGCATGATAATTTGCCATTAAATCCGTTAGTTAGTCAGTACGCGGAGATCCAGTTGATGACGAAATGATATTCTCCATTAGTAACAAGGAGCATTATAATATTCATTTGTTTCTACAGTAGATGTTAGTCGCACATTAGCTGTTACACTCTACAAAGTTCATGTTCTTGAGCATTTTATATCTTCGTTCTTTGATTTCTCTCAATTATTCATTATTTTATGAAGTATCTCAATGTTTTTAAATAAATAACGAAAGTTAAAGTAATTGGCATTTAATTGCTTAAATTATGAAATTATTTTAGAAAAAATAAAAAAATATTGTGTGCCATGTCGTTAACTGCTCTGCATACATTAGTTATATAGCAAATTAGTAGTTTCATTTTATAATGTCTGCAATAGCATTTATGATAAATAAAAAGAAAAATGTAAATTAACTATATTTAGATAATAATAATACTTTTAATTAGGTCAATTTTGCTAAAAAATTGGAAGTTTAAATATTCAGAGAAATCAACAAACCTACCAAAAAAGTGTAGTTTATAATAATATTTTATTAATTTAATTTTAGAATATTTATGATTATATTATCAGATTAGAGTGGAGAGAACTCTTAATATTGAGGCTTTCAAAAATATTAAAATATTTGCCAATATAGTTTACATGCGCAAATATTGTTAGTGTATTTTTTTTGTTTGTTTATATATATATATATACCGGAACTCTGTCCAAATATCTAGTTTATTTATGTCTGGAGCGAGTCACAAAATTTTATTTTTTTTGCGAGCGACTCTGGTTTTAGATTCTTAATTATTTACGAGATGAATTCTTTTTTAATATTTCATGTCAGTATTACTGCATGCTTTTTAATGATAATCATATTTCACTTTCTATTAATCATAAAATCTGAATGTATAAATGAAAGATTTTAAGGTTGTTACTCTTATTAGCAACATGTTATATTTGTAAATAACTTATTGCTTTTTAACTTAAACAGCAAACATTATAATAAATTAATAATGTGCTTAAAATAATTTGGATATCAGATTATGGAAGAGTTAAAGGCGGAGTCGCTCGCAAAATAAATAAAATTTTGTGAATCACTCCAGATAAATAAAAACGAAGAATTTTGGCAGAGTAACGGTGCAGACAAGAGAGAAAAATGATGCAGCTCTATATCAACTTTTGAGCTAACAGCCCAATCAATTCTCTTAGTAAATAAAAATGGATGAAATCCACTTCATTTTATCAACAAAGAAATACATTTAAATTTTTATTTTTAAGAATATATTAATAAACTATAGTTTTCAAGTAAATTTATTGATTTCTTTGAATATTCATTAATTCGATAAAACATTAAATTCGACCTAAATGGTAACGATGGTGGCAGAGATTCATTCACAAAATGCAACCAGGAAATAAAATTCAAATCGAGGTATGGGAAAACATGTTTAAGTCCAGAGAATCAGTACTAGTACTCAAAGTTAAGTCAGCCTGCTCAGGACTTTACAAGATGGTCAACTAGATAGTGCTTGCATTATCCCCTAACATGAAAGTTTCAACTAATGAAATCATTGCCTTACTCAAATCACAGAAATTCAAATACAAAGATGGAGCTAGAGGACTCAATACAGACACTAATGGAACTAAAGGAGTCAAGCAACTTTTCGCTATCATACTCAAAAATAACTAGATGAACAAGAATTTCATCCAAGCGATAGGCTTAGACTACGACTAAATTTTCAATTCAGTTACATTCTAATTCAAAGTTCTCACCAAGCACGCAGGCTTTGTTAAGAAAGACTTACTACAACTTATCACTATTACCTTCAAACAGTTTGTTTAACTCAATTTACTTTAATTTTAAAATATATGAACCCTATATGATGAGACTACCAAGGACAAAAATGCTTGATGACGAAGCTAATATCAAGAGACCAGGAAAGAAATACAATGGAAATAACAACAATAGAAACAAAGGAAAGAAAGAAAGAAAACCAAGAAGAAAGAACCAAAGAAAGAGAAGAAGAAACTGAGGACAGAAAACTCCTGAACTATGAGGCACGAAAAGGGCTTGCCCCATTAACATGCTTTGTACTCGTAGACTCGCTGAGGCCTAGATGTGAGTTAATTATTATTATTATTCACAAAATGCAAACTGAAATAAGCTTATCTGAATTTTAATATTTTAGAGGTCTTGGCTTTGGTAGGAATTGTCGAGATCTTAACTGAAAATTCAGTTGAATGAGTAAAAGAGGAAACTTAAAATAAATTTCATGCTAACAAAGATTGAAAATTGAGAGATTGTAAAGTTGCTTAAGTAATATTGTTTATGTTTTATTTATTATGTTTAACTTTTATTCTAAATCTAATTGTAATTAAAACTATATTTATTTATCATAAACATAATTTTGAGATGTTTGGAAATTATAAGAAATTATCATTTTTATAAATACAAGTTGAGAACATTTAACACAAAAGTAAGTAAAAATAGGGCGTAAGTTAAAAATATAAAGATTCAATTAAATATTAATATAGATTTAGCATTAAAATGTTCCTATTTTGCTATTCAAGATCATGACATTTTGCTAAAAATGGTTTTTAATTAAATCATTTTATAAATCTGCTAGGTTGGCTGTTAACTTTTCCCATTTACTATCAAATTTATTTATCAAATTGAGGCTTTAATTTAGTGTTGATCAAATGTTCAGATTAAAATTTAATGTATTTATTTTTTATCCTTTAAAAGAAATAGTTATATTTATTACCGCTTTCAGTGTTTAGGCATTTTTATCCATAAATAGCATTAAACTTAGGAGATTTTTTTGGAGAGATTCAGATATCTGATTTAACTTTTTAATCAAAATAATCTAACTATTACTAACTCGAATTAATTTAATAAGACTAATCAAACTCATTATAAATTAATGAAAGAAAATGGAAGTTTGGTCAGTCTAAAGATCTGTTAAATCGCAGACTTAAATGAGGAATGTACTTAATTTAAAACTGAGAAACGATTTGATCAGTTACTTATGACGTATGAAAGATATAAGTACCGACTTGCACTGATTTCTAAGAAGCATCAATAATTTATCTAGAACTTTGTAGTGCAAGATCACTAGAAATTTTGATCATTAAGAATTAACCATTCATCATCAATATAATAAATCAATATGCATGCTTTTTAATATTAGCTATTAGATATATTAATACTTGTAAGTGAAGACTAATAAAATATAAATATAAGCAATTAATTAAATCACCAATTGAATCTTGATAAGTTTATGAGAAGGCAGAGCCTTTAGGAATTCTTTTGCGGTCAACATCTTTATATTAATGTACTATCATATAGCATTTCTTTAAAAATTTTTTACACATTTCTTGAAGTTTATTTCAGGTTTAATGATAATATTAATAATTATAGAATTGCATATTCTTTGGAGTTAATTCAATTTGAATTGGAGTAATTTAGCTGACTCTCCTTGAAGATACACTTAGAATAAATTAATTTGTATGGTGTTCTTGTATGGTCTCATTATAGCCTTAAGATTTGCTAACATTTTTTTCATTCAAAGTCCAACTACTTAAGTTCTTTAAAAGCCTAGTGATATATTTATACTCTAATTTTATCCTATTATACTAAAAATTATTAATGCTTAAGCATAAAAGCATGAAATTTTGCTATTACTATTCTTGAGATCATTTTCTCTCAAAACCTGATATATATAATATTGATAACACACTTATCATACTCTAAATACATTTAAAAGCAAGGACGGTTTGAAACACATAAATTAAACTCAATAAAGCTTCTAAATTGTAAGCATAGCCAAACAAGTCAGCATTACTATTTTAGTAGTCTTCACAAACACATTAATAGTTATGAGATATTTCTTCAAGTATTTGAGGTAGTATATCACATTAAAACTCCCGATTTATTCACTGATTGTTGATGAAGTTCTGCTTCTTATCATTCCTATTGAAGTTACTTATTAGATTGGGAATATGATATTAAATTTAATTCTTAGAGAAGGAGAAACTAAAAGTATTCTCATTAGTTAATTATAAAAGATATTATTATTATAAAACACTAGAAAGATTAACACTAATAAATAATAGGATTTCTTTCTTAATAATTTATTATAATTGAAATAAATAATATATAATATCTATGGAAATTAGATTTATCCTTATGCACTTCATCTTAGAATTATCAAAATACTTTTTATATCAATAATCAATTGTTTTTCAATTTTAATTTTAATTATCCTTCAGATTGATAAAAAAATTAATTTTAACTATTTAACTATTTGTAATCTTTAAAATAATTTTATTGAAAGTTCACAAATATGTAAAAATTATCCTAATTTTTTAAATAAAAATGTCATTAAAGTGCATTCATATCTACCTGCTGTAAGTGCATATGATTTTATTGTTTATCTGTATACATTGCTGCAATTGATTTTAAGATTGATACCAGTCTTTGAAATGATTCTGCAAATGAAAATTAAACTTGCTTTATTGACGTAATATCTATTTAACTTTTGTCACTGCAGTTTATTGTGATTTAAGCATTTCATTCTTGCGTTTGCTTAGGATTTGCAAGCTATATATGAGACATAAATCGAAGAAGTCAAAAGTTTATATCAAAATCAATTTTAACTCACAAACTTTTTTGTTTGAATTTTGAAGGGGAATTATCTCAAGCATACATAGCTTAAAATGAAAGCAATTGACAAAACTCATATACTTAATTATTAGCTTTTATTAACTATCTGGCTGGTAAATCTGGCACTATCATATTTCTTTGTTTACAATGGCGCCTGACTTCTGCAATTAAATTTAGTTTTTTGTTTACTTATTTAAAATTTAAGAGAGAAAGGGGAGCAATCCATATTCTACAGCAATGAAAATATTTTAACACTTAATAAGCAATTTAATATAAATGAAAAAATATAAACAATTTAATGAGATAATGAAAGTATTAATTATAACTTTAATATTTAATATTTAAGTAAATATATTCTATTGAGCATTTTACAAATCTTTTCTCTCAATCAGCTGCATCATCATTATATTATTTTATTTGAAGCATATAATTTTTATATAATTAATAAAAAATATTGAAGTGTAATAGTGTCCAACTAATTAAAAATAAAAAGTTATCTGAAAGCTTTTTTAATTTTTATAAATTGAAATTTATATATAATAGATGATGATTAAAGTATAAAAAGCAAAATACCGTTAAAATATATATTTTAATTTAGTGTAATAATTCAGGCAATTATATTGTTCAAGAGCAAATTGATATAATAAAAACTATATAATTTTATAAACATTTGCTTAACTATTATACTATTATAATTAAAAGAGAGAAAAAATGCCTTTCAATTTTAACGTATTTGTTTTTTTAAGTATTTATTTAACACTCTGTTTATACTTTATATAATTGAAAATATGTTTAATTTATAAATATTTCAGCTTGTGTTATATTTTTATCAGTCTACCTGATGCTTATTCTGCCTTCAAATACAAAATCTAGAAATATTTTTACTTATTTTAGCCGGTTATACTTATCTTACAAATGCATTATTTTTAAATAAGCAAGCAAATTAATTGATACTTTCTCCATAATTCTATAATATTCAAATAATTAGACGAAGAAAGAGTAAACATAAATAGTTAAATTTAAAGATAAAAGACAACTCTAAGAATAAGTAAAGAAGTTATCGATGAAAATAATTAAATTGATGAGTTTAATAGCTACAGTAGTGAAGAAGAAAGTGAGAAAAAAAATTAGATGAAATATAAAAGATATTTAATTGTAAATATATAGAAAAATTAATATGTAATTACATATAAAAATTATATATAATAGTATATTGAGAAAGTGCAAATTACTTTATTTTTTTAGGGACGATTAGAATTAGAAAGCAGTCAAGAATCACATAAATAAAGACTATAGGATTAAATAAGCTGATTAAGAAAAACTAAAATTTTTCAATATAATCAATTAATTAAACCTCTCAAGTCATTCATTTTATTTGATAATTAGTCAAAAAAGTAATAGAGGTTTAAAACTTCATTATAATTTTAGATAACTTAAACATACGATTGAGTTTGATTGTTATCAATTATTATATATTAAGTCACAATAATAAATTTATCAATTTTAAAATGTTTTAGATAAGAACCTGAAGGTTATATTTTGAGGTACTTCAAATAAATTTCAAGGCTTAATATTTATTTATTTAACAAGATTAGTGTTTTTTAGTGAGATCCACTAATATTTTTTACAATCAAAACCCCTAAACCCCTTAGTGAGGTTTATTAGTGCTTTGATTTGTAGGGCATAGTTGGGGTTAGTAGAGAAATTAGGCCAACTTGCAAAATGAGAAATAGAAATTAGCGAGTTTTAGGGTCTATTTATGATGAGAAATATTTATATTTACTGCTTAAGCTTAGGTATGGTACAAGTATTAATATAGACTAAGTCAAACCAGTACTGAATTATGTGGCTATATCAAGGCTCTTACACAAGAGTGCCTCTACTGTTAGGTATTACTGCATGTTAGCTGTTTAGAATTTTAATTCTCGTACTTGAAAACATCCAGTTAGAAAATAAAAGTTCACTTAGACTCATATTGACACCTCTGTGACTCTAAGACTTTAAAGTATTGGGCACATTTTCCATTAGACTAGCGAGCTGTAATGTTTCATCGCAGGTTTCCTGACATGCGTATCTCTCCTTAGACTATAGCCAACATTTATAGAAGAAATGGTATTACTTTCAAGACTGTCAACAGAGTGAAGAGAGTGATTGATTTTACAGTGCCATTTTATAGTAATAATTTAAACTATATATATGATTAAATGCAGAGAGCTATAGATAATAACATCAAGTTCATACACGCTGATGAAGCTGTATTCACCTCTAATGCCTTTATTATTGCTAAAATACAAAAGAATCAAGAATATTAAAAATAATTAAAATTGATAACTGTATTGAAACATAATTATGTAAATTAAATTACATATAAAAAGCAAAACGTTAAATAAATATCATGCATTTTTAAATGCTATTATTTATCAATACTTATTGATTTATTATTCAGCATTATTTATTTTTATTTTTTTTTATTTTCTGAATCAATTGTCATTCTGCAGAGTGTCAAATAATGACTTTAATAATGTTTTATTGTAAAACCCCATAGATCAATTAAGACACGAAGATTGGGGAAATGAACAATTAAATTAAGAATTAATTATTATTGGCTTATAATTATAATGTTTGGGCTAATTATTAAAACTATTGGCTCGATTAATAGTCCTTGTAAATTAAACCAATCTGGGTGTGTAAATTTGATTTTAGCCTAATTATAATTAATATTAGCCAATAATTATTAATTCTTAATTTAATTGTTCATTTCCTCAATCTTCGTGTCTTAATTGATCTATGGGGTTTTATATACCTCGAATTTATTATTCTTCTCTCAGATCTGCTTATTTTGCCACCGCAATTTTCAAGCACTATTTTTTATTAAGATGAAAAAAACTTATAATAAAACAGCTAACTTAAATGTTTAAAGCCAAATATGACAGGATATCATGAAATAATTTAAGTTTTTAAACATACTTTTGCATTTAAGAATTTCTAGTCTTCACTCTGAGAGAATAATCTCCTTGAGAGTTGCAATATTAAATTCCGTTTTAATGTTAATGATAGATTATATAAATAAAATACGTTGATTTAGAATTTCTCACAATTTTAAATTTTCAATGATTTATGATCGATAATAAGTTTTATAATGATATAGAAGTCTATGCTTAAAAAATGAAGATAGTCACCCATGAAACTTTAGCTGGTATAAGTGAAAATTAAGGCTTAGAGAGTTATGTTATTCACCCTCGCTCTATTAAACGAGAGTAGTATATAGAGCTCCTACTTAAGCTCAGAGAGAAGAATAGTAACCAAGAGATCATCCAATTTTTTGATAACCTCTCAGTTCATAAGACTAAGGAATCTAAGAAAGCTTATGAAGAGTTAAACATAACTCCTGTCTACAACGTTCCTTATAGCCCATAGTTTAATGGAATCGAATTCTATTGGAGTTAAATTAAGACTCTCTATAAGAAACTGCTGCTGTATCACCTTATGTATGACTTCCTCATCGATATAGTAGACTTGATTCAGAGTAGCTGCAAGAGAGTGAGTATAGATAAGTCAAATTTTGTGCAAGAAAAGAAAGAATAAATAGTTATAAATAAATTTTAGATTTAAATGAATAAATAAGTTCACATATTAAACTAACCCAGAAAGGGATTTGCCTTTTCTTTTTTCTCCTCTTCTTATGGCTTGCTTGGGCCCATATTTCTTCTTTTAGTGCCAGCTCCTGCTTATATGTTCATTTCATCTGGCTTTTAAACATCTTTATAAAGTCTCTTGCTCACTTAATGAATAGTCTATGACTAACTCTCTCTGTGGACCTTAGCATGCTCTTTCATTAGGAATATACCATTCCAGGTCTCCCTACAAAGTTATCAATCAAAGCTTACTAGAGAGGTAAGGATGCTTCTTTAGCTCTTCAAGCCAAGCTTCGCTTGTAAGTATGCCTTGCTTCTTTTAATATACTGAAGAAATAGAGTAGCGTTTCTTGTGAGCTTCTTCAATGATCTCTCTGAGATACCTCTCTCTTAAAGTGCCAAGAACACCAAAGAAGAAGCTCCTTTCTGGAAGCTTGTTAGAGAGTTGTTTCTTGGTGGGTAGATAAACTACCAACTCTTCAACTTTTATCGCATACTCATTGAGATTAGTGACTAAAATCTCTGGGTAGTTTGTTATTTCTATCAATTTCATTTCATTGTTTTTAAAGGCTTTCTTCTCATTACAGAGAATAGCTTTTAAGAATGAAATTTGGTACCTTCCATCGTTGGAAGGAATAAACCCACTATAGTATGTGATTAAGTATATGTCATATGCTTACCATGCTGAGTGAGGTATCGATAGAGATCTTGCTTGCTTCTAAATCTTGAGATCATTTCTTAAGCTTCAACCCTCTTCATCGCAGTACTTATAGATTCCATCCTTGTTCCTTCTCTTGCTATTGAATTTCAAATTTTAATATATAGAGTTCTGGATCCTACTGTTAAAAATCTTAGTATAAATTATGGGCATCTAATTGGAGTTCAACCTGGCAATGATACGTGGAGAAAGCTGGCAGAAGCTGTAAAAAACTTCTGAGATGGAGCTCCGTTTTTATCAATTTAGTTCCATCAAATTAGTACTAAATTTGTTTAAATTTAATTGGAACTAATTTAATAGTACCGAAATTTATTTAGTAACTAGTTTTAATCGAAAAGTTCCAAAATGGTTCAAAACTTAATTGGTACGAGTACCAACCCGAATTTATACTTGGTTGGTACCAAAATCAAAATTATTAAGTATGAAATTAGAAAAATTATATTTATAAACTAATCATAAATATGATCTCTAACACCTTAAATTTAACCATAATTGTTATCGTATCTACTCCTATACAGAGTTACTTTAACCAGAAAGGTTATTAGACCTTAATAATAGAAATTTTAATTTGAATTTAAACATGGCGGCTAACTTAAATAGTAAGGCAGTTTCTCTTGGAACAGGTTAATCATTGCTCAACTTTGGCTCCTCCAAGAAACAAGAAGTAATTTATATTGAAAAGGAGGTTGAGCTAAGTGCTCTAGAGTTTAAAGCTGAGGTCTTTAAAATTTAAATTTAAAACAAGGAGTAGAGTTTAGAGATAGGAGTTTAAACATAAGTTGAATAGGTTGAGGAAGATAAAGAACAGCAAAATATTGAAAAATAAAAACATTTTAATGTGAAGACTGCTAAAAGTCCTTCTCAGCTGAGTCTAGCTTGGAGAGGCACATCAAAGAGATACACTCTAGTAGAGCTAAGATCTACATTAAGCATGATAAAGTAGATGGTAGGTATTAGTGCACAAAATGCATCAAGTCTTATACTCAGCTAAAGTAAAGAGGCATATGCAAAAGCACCACTTAAGTGAAGTCCTGATTAAAGATGAGAAAACTTAAAAGCTTATACCTGCTAGAAGAAAAAATAACTCTCTTGAGTCATAAAGACAACAGGAGGAAAGGCTCAAGAGGCAGAAGCGTTTTGAATCAATGAATCAGCCAGCAAATGGTCCTCTTATAGCATGTCTTTAAGAGAGAGCTATGTATATACCTGCATTGAATGCAATTGATCTTGAAAGCTGTATTGAAAATTAATTGCATTTTGATCTGCCAAACAAGGCTAAGCTCATAGTGGTTGATGAGTATGTTTACAAAGTATATCCTTTCAAGTATCTCATTAAAAACGAGCAGTGTCAAAATGAATATGCAAATGAATACATAATACTGAGGGAGGCTTAGAAAAAATAGTTTAAGAACTTACTTAAACTTGATGGTGTTATTCTTGGGCATGACTTTGTTGCATTAAGACTGAAAAAGTTTGAAATAAATTTGAGAGAGTATCTCTATCATAATAGATACCCAGATGATTTAAATGAGATACTGTCAGAAATGATTAAGGGTGTTTAAGAGCTCCATGAACTTAGATATGTACATAGAGATTTGAAGCCTGAAAATGTTATGTTGTGTGTTTAATGATTTAAAATCAAATAATTTTAACATATCACTGTTTAATACTAAAATGTTATGTTAAATCTCTATCCATTAGAAATTGTAGTCATTGATTTCAATAGAGCGATAAGATAAGAAATAGTGACTTTGGCTAAGGTGCTTGACACACCAGGATACTTTCCAATCAGGGAGAAATGGACTAATGGGTCTGTTTAATGGGATGTTTGGGCAGTTGCTGCCATAATCTTTGAGTGCGATATGAAAAGTATGTCATACTTTGGAACAAAGCACGAAAAATAATCAATAAGTTTGGCTTCTAAACATATATAACAGGAAGATGTCTGCAATGAAATTAAGAAGCTGGTAGAGATGATAATCGTTAGAGCTCAATCCAATCCAGCACAATCGTTAGAAGACATACATGAACCACTCAAGAGAGCTAGATTCAAGAGGTACCACAAAGATAAGCAAATAAAATTTGTTTTAATTAAGTACACTAATAACCAATAAATATTCATTAAATTCACAAAAAACCTGCGTTTTTTTTCTACTAACCCCAATAAGACCCCAACTATACCCTAAAAATCAAAGCACTTATAAACCTTACTAAGAGGATTCGGGGTTTTGAATCTCGTTATATTTGAGATCTTCATATTTTGTTCTTAACTTTTGAATTTTAATTATAATTCAATGCATATATTTTAAAATAAAAAAAACATATCAACAGTTTTTTATTTTTCTTTCTAGAAATTTGATATGGAAAATAAAATTACAAAATATACCCCCTTTATAATTATTAGGTATTGGTAAATTATGAATATCTATCATCAAATAAATAAATTTAAGCAAGAGTAATTCAAATTTATTAAAAAGATAAATCACACAGCAAACCAGTGAAATCAAATCCATCCTTATCTCTCCCGAATTCCACTTATTTTGGTTCAATTAAATTTCTATACAATATTTTAAATACAAATATTGAGATTTGAAATTTAATAGTTCTCCTTTTTAAAAAATTTAATATATAAAAACTTCTAGTATTTAAGAGTTAATTTTTTAATTAACTTACAATAGTGAATTTTAAACAATAACACTAAAAATAATCTTAAAAAAAACTAATTGCAAATTTGCAAATATTGAATTACTTTAGTAGTTGTTTAATAAAAATTGAATCTAAATATAATAAAAATATGATTTATTAAAATTTTTGCGGTTGACTTTGTTAAAATTTTGACAAAACGGTATTTAAAATTAAATTTATGCTGCATATTTTTGATTTATATGATTAGGTTAAATTTGAATTAATTATTGGATATTTAAAAAAATATCAAACAAGATAATTTTACCAGATTATTGAGAAAAATGCCTACCATCACTTATTTGAATTTATTTTTTTAATTTAATTTCTCAAAATTAATTAAATTTTAAAAATACTTTATGTTTTATTGCTCGGCTATCTTTTTAATTATATTAATATTATATATGTATTGAAATTAAGAAATTTATTATCTGATAGTTATTAAGTCGGGAATTATAAAATAAGTAATACAACTTAATAAATATAGTTAAGTTTATTTAATCAAACTACTTTGAGTACGTCAAATTATACCAATGTTTGGTCAGCATTTCTTAATTTCTGCTTAATTATTTGACTTATAAATTTATTTAAACATAAGATTAATTATAAAAAATTTTTATAGGGATTTAAGAAAATACTATTTTAAGATCTTAAAATTAAAATTTTTTAAATTATTAATGCTTCTCAAAATTCACTCTCTCGATTATAATTTTGCTTCAAAATCGATAATCGAGCATATTAATATTTATTTAAAGGCACTTGCATTAAAAGATGAAGTTGATAAATTCTTTACCCTCTCAAATCAAAATAAAAATAAGAATAAATTGATTTATATTAATTAATAGATTAAATTTATAATATAGATGTTTAAATTACTATTTTTTACAAAATTCAAAAACTTAAATATATATATATTAATTGAATATTATTTCTACTTATAAAAAGTAAATTTTAAGATATTAACTAACATTTAAATATAATGTTAAATAAAAAGAGGGATTTTATTGTCCAAACATTTAAGAATTGATATAAATTTAATGAATATTTGAAACAAATAAATATAACTATGAAATAAATACTAATTGCAAATTTTTAATTTATTATTAATGGCAGATAAACCTTATAATTATAATTCTATTAATGATTTATATGAAAATAAATGATAATTTTCTTTACTTTTAAGACTTCAGATGATAAATGTTACTCTTAGGGAGAAACAAAAGATTCCCCATATATATTGACCGATAATACAACAATTATGATTATCAAAAATGAGTAAATTATGAACTTGATGCAGATAAGTCTACACATTTATAACCACTCTTGTCCTCTCTATAGGTTAGTCAAATTCATTATAAATTTTATACTAAATTAGTGATGATTAGCTTATAATTATATTCCAAATAATTTTAGGGATCAATTAACTATTTAAATTGTATTTTTATAAACGTCAAAATATCTGAAAATGTTGATAAATATAATTTGAGAGAAAAATGTGCTTTTTCTTATAAATTATAGTATAATATTAAGTAACTTTAAATAAAGAAAGATAATTTTAGTAAATATATTCTGTTATAAAAATTACAAAAAAGGAAAAATAGTAAAATCTTCTTGATATTTGAAAGAAATTTTTGTGGCAACTTTTGGATAATTAGATAATTTTATTATTAAATTGATTTTAATTATATCCAAATAATAATCTTCTTAATCTTAGAAACCAAAACAGATTCTTTGGGGAAAAGCAAACTGTGCAAGTGTATTATGGGGAGGATCAAATTTTACATTTGGATTTCTTGACAATTAAGATTTTGAAGTGAGTTGTCTATCATGGACTGGCTTTTTAAGAGTAAGTTTTATTTATAAAATTTATGAGCTCTCCAGGCATAGAGTTGTCACCAAAGAAATCTAAAAAATCTAAATTATTTTATCTTCGTAAACAGCTTCGTTGGAGATTTGAAAAACAAAGAAAACCTTGTTCATATGTTTTTCAGATAGATCGATCACTTTTTTCTTGCTTATATGGTTGACAGTACTTATAACACAATATGATAAACTGGCGGGTTTGAATTTGGGAATTGTCTTTAGTATCTTAACTTTTAGTATTGTGTTGTAAACGATTATTTTTGCGCTCTTTTTCTATGAAAAATTGACCTTAAAAATTACATCTGGAATGCTGATCATTATAGTAGGAAAATTATTGATATCTATCGATAAAAAACCTTAAGGAAACTTGGATGTTTATTAAGAGACAGAAGGAAATACTTCTAGAGATCAATTAGTTTACCGATTTTATGCTATTATTCTTGCTATTGTTACTTCTTGCTTAAAGGCATCTCATGGTATACAAGCCAAATATCTATAAAAATATCATATATAAACTTTATTCATTAATTTTTTGTATTCAGAAAGACAGGATACACTCCAATTTAGTTTTCAATTGACGCTTCAATTACATGTGGCCTAATCCAATTAATTGCTTGCTCCTACTTTTATTTTACTGGGCATCCCAGCCATACAATGAAGAATTTCTGGATAATGTATATAAACAGTGCTATGTTGCAACTGTGCAGTTTGTTCTCACTTCATGCTGTAGTCAAAGGACTAGCTGCACCTGCTGGAGCTATTATTGATGCTCATTCTTTGTTCACATTAATAAACAAGAATTTATGATCATTTTTATTAAAGATTTTATTTAAATCTTCCTATATAAGCTAAGGTTTACTCGTTGTTAAATCATTTTTGGAGTAATACCATCTATACTTTAATATATTGGCCTATTTTTAATTCTAGGAGGAGCAATATTTATCATTCTATTCAAATGACTATGATATTCTAACACCAAATATTAAATTCTTAATTTGTTTATCAAACATTCAATATTATTTTATTCTGCTGAAACTGTTAATTATCTAAAGGTAGTATTTTGTTTATATCAAGTCAAATTGAAATTTTAATTAATATAAAAAGTAATGTACATAGCATATTGAAAACAATTTAAAAGAGCCGCTTCTTGATAAAGTATGTTAAATCTGTCAATGCCCAACTTATATTTTAGGATGTTGACCGTAAACCCCTTCTACAAAAGAAAGTTCTTTGGATTCATGCGCTTTTTTATTCAATCTTCTGGGGAAATTCAAACTTTGTGATAAATCTACTGACTCATAAAGATTTTGCTACTAGTTGTTTGTGATGGACAGGTCAAATTGGCGCGTCACTAATCTACAAAATAGTTGAAATATCTCGTATGGGAGACAAAAGTAGAGAGACAATCTATGATAATATATTTGGTTAATTACTCAAACGAGGCAATGCAATTCATACAATATATAGAGCTGTCAATTATTTCCTGATAACATGGCTGATGCTTGTGCTCGTTGATTTAAGCTTAAAAGCTAATGTGAATGTGGGAATTATGGTCTCTATTATTTCTATTAGTGTTATATTTGTGACTCTACTTTCTAATGTAATGTCTAGAGAGAAGATATCTGGGTGGTCTGCTTTTTCCATCATTGTCATTACCTCAACAAAATTAAAGTCATAAAATTTATAATGTATCTCTGGAGTTGTAACTATCACAATTTCAAGAGATTTTGATAAATCAAGTAAGGTATCATAATCACAAATGTCAAATGGTGATACAGTAAACGTTGATTATATGTTCTCTGCTCTTGGCGTTGCTATTCTAGTTGGTCTACTATAATAATATCAATAATATAGAAATTAAAATACTTATATTATGAACACCACAAGAGTCCTTTAAGCTAAGTATTTGAACAGGAAAAGTTCTTATTAGCCCATTCAATTCAGTATTGATTCAGCTTTAACTTGTGGAACGATATAATTCTTATTTTGCATTTACTATGTCTTTTAAAATCATGAAGGCTACACTCTGTACAATTGGATGGTCTCATTCTAATAATTTAGTAAAACATATAAATTGAAACACTTAAATATTTTTTATTCTTTGCTGGTGTTTTGATGCAAATAAATTCGTTTACTTCTGCAGTTGTCAAAGGGCTTGCTGCACCAGCTGGAGCTATTGTTAACACTCATTCAATAATGTGGACAACAACCACATATTCGATAACTATTTATGGTATGTTTCCTAATTTATATTAATATGCTGGAATGAGCTTGATTCTTGGCGGAGTACTGATATCTATACTACTCAATTATAAATTAATTCCAAAAAAATAATTGAAAAAAGGCAATTATTTAATTTCTTGTAAATAAGCTTCAATACTGTTTAATAAGCACTGAGAAATAATTACTTGATTTAATAACTTAATTTACAATTTTTTAGTGATTTATGGATATTTTCATGTAAATATGTGAAAATCAGAATTAAAAAATAGTTTTAGATAAAACTCAATTGTTATCTTTAAATAAAAGTATTTTTCAATTTATATGATAAATAACATTAAATTATTTAATTAAATCAGAAAAGTATTGCTAAAAGTGACTTGTTAAAACTTTAGAGTAAAAATTATGATAACTAGAAATGAATGTTTATTTTTCAGTACTTTAATATGTGAGATCTATTTCCATCTTTATTAAGACAGAATAATAAAATAATTAAATAAATTTGCAGTCCAATAATTCCTAAAATTCTAAATAAAATTATTCTAAAATTATGTTGCAAAATGTTGGGGTATATTAATTCTAATCAGCAAATTTAAAATTAATCAATATAATCTTATTCTCAACTTTAATTATGATTTTATAATATTAATATTAAACTAAAGTTATTGCTATCTTTCTTTAATTCAAAAAATTTAAATAAAGTTAAAATTTTATTATAAAACTATTAAGAAAACCCGGTATTAATAGTCTAATTAATGTTTTAGGAATAGCCAAAAAAGAAAATCTATTGGATAGAAAGTTTTATAGCGGCCTTGTTTTGGGGTAGTTCTAATTTCAATTTGAGTTTCTTGACTCACAGAGATTTCGCAATGAGCTGTCTCTAATGATGACTGGTTTTATAGGCGTTTCTATGCTTCACAAAATCTTAGAAATCTCACAATTATATATTTGTTTAATGAGCTTTAAATTACCTGATAAAAGTCAGAGTAAAATTTATGACAATTTGTTTGGATAGATTAGTAACAGAGGCAATCACTGGCATAATCTGTGAACTATTTCATAATAACTTGGTTGATGGTTCTTATTGTTGATTTCTCAATGAAAGCAAATATTAATATCGGAATTATCATATCTATTCAATCTCATTAATAAATTAACTAAAATTTCAATTATTCATAATCTCTTAGTGTGGTATTAATTGCTATATTCTCTGCTTATTTTTTAGAGAGAAGTTACGTATTTATATTTATGTTGGAATAGCCATGATATTAGTAATAAAATGTATTATTTTATAAGGATACTATTTGGTGCTATTGGTATAACACTTATACAAAGCATTTCTAAGCTAAAGAAAATTAAGAAAGTATTAATGCTTAGACAGGGCAATCAAAAGTTGATAATTAAGATTTTAATAGGTTATATAATTCCTATTTAATCAATTTTATTTGTTGAGTTTAAATAAAAGTAGCCTACAAATTTTTTTTGGAGATGTCTAGTATATGTACTATGCCATTGGGATTGCTGTACTATCAGCACTTTTATAATTAAATACATTTTTTATTTAAAAAATATTGGTTTAGTAACTTATAAACTCTTCAAGAGCCTTACAAGCAAAATACTTGAAAAAAATGAACAGCTATACCCCAGTGCTATTCTCAATTGATTCTGCATTAACTTGCGGTATGATTCAATTAGTTATTAGCATTTACTATTTTACATAAAAACATCCAGGTTACACTTTTTACAATATGGCAATATCGTTCCTAGCAGACGCCTTCATGCAATATATAAATAAGAAGAAAGTTTACTAAAACTTAATTTTTTTGGCGATTTTAATGAGTGTCAAAGTCTCTTTGGGCAGCAGTTAAAGGACTTGCAGCACCATCAGCAACAATTCTTAACACACATCCCATGATTACTACTATTCAATTTTGCATAGTATACCAAGAAAAACCTAATATATTTTAGGTTTTTGGGGTTCTAGTTATATTTAGTGGAGTTTTGATGTCAGTTTTTAATAATTCAACATAAAAAAAGTGATAAATAATTCAATACAATAATATCTATTTGAGTTAATTTTAATTAGTTTCTCTTTTTTAAACAATTTATTTTGCTTTACATATAAATTTTAAAAAGAAAAGATAGGCATAAAAAATGAATTAATTCAAACATATGGCTAGTGTTTCAATTTAAGACTCAGTAATTCGATTTAATTTAATAATTTTTAATCAGAAACCTTTTAATTAACAAATTTAATTTCATCACTAATTAATGGATAAAGACATCGAATTACAAGATTAATATTAACAGAATATAATTATGTTATTATTCCATATGAAAAATGATTTTATATACTTATTGGTATATTTAGAATAATACGAGAAGCCTCTAGTAAGAAAAGAAACTGAGTCCTCTCCAAAATCAGCATTTGTCACTTTTATCCAATTTTTACTAACTCAAATTGTAGAATAAATTATTAAGTGACCCACCAAAGTAGATCTTGTGGGGTAAAACGCTAATAGGAGCAGGGCTTTGGGGAGCTTCAAATTTTTTCTATGGACTTTTGGATGATCAAGACTTTGGCTTTGCTTGCCTATCGTGTACAGGATTCATCTCCACAAGTTTAATATTGAAAGCTTATGAACTTTCTCGCACCCCAAATGTTAACAAAAGTGTAGTGTTCGAAAGTTTCTTTGGAGAGATGAAGA
The DNA here is from genome assembly GCA_000711775.1 of Oxytricha trifallax. Lineage (NCBI taxonomy): Eukaryota > Ciliophora > Spirotrichea > Sporadotrichida > Oxytrichidae > Oxytricha > Oxytricha trifallax. The sequence goes on along the minus strand of ARYC01019317.1, from coordinate 11,697 downwards.
AAAAGGGGAATATTTTCCATGTTATATTCAGATCAGTGAACTTTTCACTTTAATATGGCTATCCATTATCATTTCAGATTTTTCATCGTGAGCAGACATTAATTTTGGAGTTGTGTTTAGTATACTTTGCCTCTGTGTGGTCATTAAAGCAATCGTCTTCGCCTTATTCTTTGGTGAGAAGCTATTAAAATCACTCATTATCGGCATTATGATAAGCAAAATTTATTAAATATATAATTGATAGTACTAAGAGGAGTGGTAATGATTTCAGTATCAAAAAGTACTTCCATTCATATTCAACCTATTGCAGACTTAGATACTTAATAGATAAATGACGTAAACTCAAATAAATATGACGATAATCAAAAACTCTAATATAAATTAATGGCAATTGGCCTTGCTATCTTTGCAGCGTTTATCAACAGTTTGAGAGTAATTTAAGCAAAATTCTTGAATAAACAGAGTGGTAGTTACTGCCCCATTTAGTTTTCAGTTGATTCGAGTTTGACTAGTGGAGTTTTTCTTTTGATCTGCTCAATATTCTTCTTCTTCTTCAATAATCATGCATCCTATTCTATGCACAATTTGACAATGAGTATCATAGGAAGTGTACTCCTATAAATATGCAGTTTAGTTAGCTTGCAAGCTACTGTCCATGGAATTGGTGCTCCAGCCTCTGCTTTGCTTAACAATCACTCTATATTCTGTACTATTCTAATTATCATATTCAAAGGGTAGTTTCCTAATATGTACTAATTTATGGGCATGAGTCTCACTATTGGATGAGTATTTTGCATTCTATTTCTAAATAGCTGCTTTCCAGGGAATAGGACTCAGACAAGAACTACAAAATGAAATATAGTAACTAATAGTTCATACATCGAATAATATCACACAAATTATTTTTATATGCCGAGGTTTATATTTTATTTTTGACGCCATACTTATACTCAAGAAGTCTTGAATTTGATTAAATAGAGAGATTTTAAGAAATATAAATTTCAACGATAAAGAAAAGCATTATTTTTTATTCCCTCATTCACGATATCTATAAAAGAGAAATTAATTTTTTTTATAATTCTTACTTGATAGATATTCCTATTCCATAGCTGCTAGGTATCTTTCTTTGTCATTAAGTTGTTTACTGATTTCTTTTTAATTATCGTGCTTTCCCTTTTCAATATACACATCAACCTAAGAAAAAGATAGAAATGATTATTAATTCTTTTTTAACTTTGTATTGCATATTACGATTTTCATTAAGTAATTTACAAATATTCATTTTATATAACAAATAAATAGCTTTGTAATACTTGTTGGGAATATTTCTGTTTAATTTAGTCCTAATCATCAGTCCAATAAGCGTGGCCATAGTGCAATTTGGTATGGTAGGTGTAAATTACACTTTTATTTAGTAATTATCATTATCAACTTCTATTAAATGTGGGCTGACAACATTTAATTATTCCAATGACAGAGAGTGTTTAGGGTCTTTAATTGTGCTTATTATATCATACACTATAAAATGGAATTAAAACTCAGATTTATCGTCATTAGCAATTCATCATTTTTACATGAATAAAGTATTAACACATTTCTTGCGATATGATTTAAAACACACTTACCCATATCTTCGTCAAAATCGAAGTCATCTAAGTGCATCTTACTTTTTTCTTATAAGCTCTAAGTCATCTGGTCTGGAACTTAATTGGGGTTTCTATACTATTGAATTAGGGTTCTTTATACATTAAAAATTTCAAACTGCAAATAATAAATATTTGATGTAAATTTATTTTATTAATGAGTGTTACTGTTGCTGATGACATGACAAATTTATTTATAATTATTATATACTGAAACTATTTAATTATCACTAAATTCGCTGAATTACACGTCCCTCAGAGAATTAATGATGCTTATTAAATAAATGAATTAACTTATAATAAAATAAATTCAAAAATAAATTATAAAAGCATAGAAAGTTAATATATAAATTTAACAAGCAACTACAATATTGAAATAAGTTATCCAAATTAAAATCCCTAAAATACTTAAGATCATTGAAATCAATGAAAAAGAATTGCTTGCATATAAAGACTATATATTTGATACTTTTATTACTCTATGCCCTCAACTAGCCAAATCCTTGGGGCTCTAATTAATCATCAATGATAAAGATGAAGCCAAAGAAGTAACAAAATTTTCTAAAGATTAATTAGATAAATTTGAATCAAATTTTATTTAAATATTTTAACTATAAATAAGCTAAGATTTTATAGATATTATTATAGATGACTTCATGTTATATAATCCAATAAATTTCCAAAAACTGTAAAATTAATAAGAAAATAAAAGTTAGAGTCCTCAAAGAACAAGTAAAAATAGAGGTTCTTAATAAAGCATTTAAACAAGACAAGTATCAAACACTATTGTCTCACCTATTAAACAAAAGGATAATGACAAATTAATTATACATAATCCTTTAAATGAGTAAACCTACCAATTTATGAAAGTAAGAATAATTTAAAGCATTAATTGATGTTAATTTTTTGATAGTATGTAGTAGTCATTGCGCACGGAGTAGATCAATCTTTCTAAGTAATTTTTCAACATAGAGCAAATACTTAACTTAACTTAATAATTAATCTCCAGAGAAGCAGAATTAAGATTCCAATATATTTTAGGATTTCAGGAAGACTGCTATGCCATCTATGACCAAGGAGGAAATAGAAGTATAGTACAGTTAGCTTCTGGATAAATTTTAAGAAAAAGAAGACTTAACAAACATTCTTAGAAAGGATTATATAAAAGAAGTTAATCATCTCAGGGAATTAAGTGAAATGCAGATACGTGGGAAATTACTATTGTAGGAATACATTCGATTTGGGAAAATAAATTTAAATTAAATTAATAAAATATTAAAATCATGGCAGTTATAAAATCCAAAGTGACTTAAAATTCAAATCTGAGTCGATTCTATGGTAGATCCCGCAATTTTAGCTGGACTTTACTATTGGCAATATTCTTGAATCATCCGAGGAAGCGAGATATTTTGATTTTGAGCTAACTCCCAAAAATAGTAAAAGGGGTTTTTCTCGCTTGGGTGAAGAGATAAAATCATTATAGCAATTACAACCACCGTCTCATTTTTAATGCGCTATCCAAAGAGTATAATATTGTTAGGGTTTGTAGACATTTTCCAAAAACATAGCTGAAGGTAATTAATAATTAATTAATTTTAATTTTAATTCATTTTCCCAAATCGAATGTATTCCTACAATAATAAAAGGAAGAGATTTCTTGAATGTGCGATACTTCTCATTTATGGATGGCATGGATAAGAAGGTTTGTGATGTGCTAAACATCAAGTTGCAATAAGTTGCTGAAGACTACAATTCTGTGTTGGCTGAACTTGACTTAAAAATTAAAAATCATGAAGATACTATTAAGAAATATAAACAGCTAGCTCCAAAAAGTAATTTAAAATTCATGTCTTTCATTTTAATATAGCTTTCAAACTTATGAACTTGACTCTTGATGAAATATTTAGATTATTGTATATTATAGAGTAAGATGCTGCAAAAGTATGGGCTCCACTTATCAAGTCTTATCCAAAGGAACATTTTGATGGTGTTATTGAAGATAAACTTTGAAAGATTCTATTAAAAACAAGTTTTTACTTATTTCATTTTACTTATGGAACTTTTCTTGACGATGAAGCTCAGAATGAAATAGGAAGGTCAGTTTAAAAACTGAGAGCAGATAGTGAGAAAGAAGTTAAGAAAGTATCAGAGCACCTATGCACCTAAATTAGAGAGTTGGAATTCTAGTTAAGATCTAGAATCGAAGAAAATAACAAGCTCAGAGAATAGTTTCAATATGGGTTGCAAGACTAGAGAGACGAATTAAAGAATAACTACGAGTCTTTACTTAAAGAAAAGGAGCTAATTTTAAAAGAGAAATATCAAAATGATATAAAAAATCAAGAATATTAAGCGAATAAGGCAAAAAGTTTAAAAGATTTACTTTAGAAAGATTGTGATAGTCTACAGAGAGAGGTTTTTATCTTGAAGCTGAGAATGATTTCTAAAATTGTGATTAAATATAAGGAGGATAATAAACTTGATAGTGAAGATTAGTAACTTGAGAGAAACAAACTTTTCTTTGATAAAATTGAGGACTTAGTTCTTGGCAGCGAGAACAGTAGATTATGTGCAATGTTGGATTTAAGGAAAGACATGATGAAGAATTATAAGGATAAGTATGAATAATGTGCATAAGAGCTATATGATTTGAAACTTAAAGCCAATGTAAGTAAAATATTATACTAACTTTTTAGTCTAAAATTGATGATTCAGATAATTTGAGGAAAAAGATAGGAGAACTTTAAAGTGCATCAACTGCTACTTTTTCATTCCTAAATACTACAAGAGAAGAGCTAAGAAAAGTCAAACATGAAGTAAGATTACATGATTTTTAATGTTTTTCATAAAGAGAGATATATTGATTGATGCATAAAGAGCTTCATTCGATCTAGTTGCCAATTTAGAAGCACAAAAACGACCGCTTGAGGAAAAATATAATGTAAACATCTTAAAGTAAAGAAAGTAGCTTCAGTCTAATAAGACTATCCAGGAAAAGACAATGGAGAGATTCTTGACAGAGAATAATATAGTCTTTAATACTTCATAGCTCTTGATTAGTACTGATGAACTTAAGGAAATGAGAAAGTAGACTGTCTAAAAGGTTGACTCCTAAGTTCAAACATTTTTGAAAAATATTGAGTTTCCCATAAATTAAGACACTACAGGTCTAACATAGTAAAAGCAAAATGTTACAGAGGGTACAAAAATTGATTAAGAAGTGTAGACAAAAGTTAGGTTTGAATAATTTGATGGTTTCTTAAAGAAAAGAGAAAAAGAGCAAGAAAAGCTGGAAAAAGAACTAGCGAAATATAAAATAAAGAATTAAAAACTATAAGACGCAACAATGAAAAAAGGATCTAGAAATGAATCAGATTCAATGCAAGGAGATGATTATAAGAGGAAAAATTTTTAAAAATATGATAAGCTGAATAACCAGACAAGTATTACAAGAAGAAATACAAATAAAAATCTAAATCTTATATAAAATTTAGGTAAAGCGGCCAATAATTAGTTTCAAAGGATAAATAAACACTTTGATGGGAGCATAGATTAATTTCAACGCAAAGAATGTCAGCCTTAAAATAAATACTAATAAAATTTCTAACTTTAATGGGCCTTTAAGTTCTAAAAATTCAATGAAGCTCAACTCAAAAATAAACAATAGAAGGAGTTCAGGGGGTTCATCAAGAATAAATAGTAATAAAAGTTCTGGAAAAGATCTATATAAAGATTTGGATTTTTCAAAAAGATAGTCAAGAGTTATTGCAGAGGAATATTTTGATGAGCCGTAATCAGGTCTACTAATAATAAAGAAGCTTGAGAAATCAGGATTTCATAAATAAAGCAAAAGTGCCATGCACTCAATTCACGGTATTGATGAGAGTAGTTTCACCGATTCAATATCAGATGAAGACTAATCTAGAAATAGTACATAAATCAAAATTCAATTCAATTAAAAAAAAAAGAAGGTTTCATAAGATTCATTCGGAACAGATGAAGAGAATGGGGAAATATTTTAAAGTGAATACTAGACAGAAAAGAATTCACCACATTATAGAAATTTTTTCTCAAATTTCAAAGCTAACAATAAGAGTAAGTTTAATTAAGAACAATGACCTATTTTCTCAAAGATGAAAAATTAAGAGCTTCAAGCAAGGGCTGAGAATTTTTAATAGGCTTATTCTAATGTAAATGACATATATTAAACTTCAGAATCAGTTTAGACAAATCAAAAGAAGGTAATTTACAGAGATGATTCTGCATTTATTTTACTCCCAGACGGAAACGTCACATTTGACAATGAATAATACTAAAAAGCTCTAAATTACCTTTAAGGCAAAAGTCAAGTTCAATCTACACATTAAGACCCTAGACTTTACCCAGAAAGTTAGCCAGAAGTTCTCAAAAGACTTTTTGGTTTAAGTAACTCTACAACGAGATTAGATAAGGATTTCTCTGAATTACAATATATGAACAAATAGTAATGGATATACAAGTTAGATAATATGAACTACCTTTCAAAAGAAGCTAAGTCAATGATAGAAACTTAAGGATTGGTAAAAGCTATGAATAAGCTTATTAAAATGGGAGCTAAAAGGCAAAGTTAATTAAAAACTAGTGATTAACATTCTTTTATGAAGATTTCAGGCATTAAACATTCTTAAATATATAGAGATTAAGCAAACATCCCTAGTTAATCCCGATCAACTGGTTTGAAGTAGATTTAAAATATTTAGCAAATTTAAGGTAAAGGTGATGTGCCGAATGTTATTTCAGAACATCAAATGTTAAAGGTATAGAAAAGATAATCTAAGAACTATTCACTGGTATCTGATAATCATGTAAACCATGTAAATAGCACAAGAATGGACAGTTAAACAATTGCTAGCCCTGAAAATAAAAGTAAAATCTCTAATGCCTCGATGAAAACATCAAGATTGAAAGCTTCAATCAAAACTAGAAATAACTCTAATGAAAGAGCAGAGTCGACCTTTAAGAAATCGTCAATTTAAATTATATTTTAATCATAGAGACTTGTTAATAATAGGACTGCCCTTATGTAAGGGTTTTTGTAAAGTCTTGAGACAAGGGCTAAATATGAAAGAAACTCAGTTTAAATGGATGAGATTAACATGAAATCAGCGAATGTTTTTAAGGATAGTAAGCAAGGAATCAGGCATTATAGTTTTGTAAGCCCCACTCAAGCAAATATTAACATTGAAGTTTAAAGCCCAACACCTAACATGACTATTTTGGATGAAGGCACTTCCATTTTTAATCAAAGGTCACTAATGCTAAAAAGAATGAGTCATTAGATGCCAAGATCTATCGGAAGAATCATTAAAGATATCGACCAAAACAATAAGTACGAGACTTCAAACTCTACTTTGAATCATGGTATCCAAACCCTCCAGAATTTAGATTAGCATTAACAAAACAGGCAAAGCATTTTGAATAATAGTTAGACTTCGTAGACTCAGCCAATGACCCACATCCATAATAAAAGAAGCATACATAGAAGAGTATTACGATTTTACACAATGATTTATCTGATCATTTTTTTATTTATTTAATATTCATGATATTTTTGAAATAAGCTGAATTTAAATTAAAAATATATTAAGAATATAAGAATATGAAAACATGTCTGATCAGAAGGTGCATTGTCATTCATTTAAAATGTAAGTTACACAAAAGATATCTAAAAAATTAATTTTACAGGTGTGCCACTAAAATCGATGGAGAATTACATGCGAGCAAGAGTCAACAGAAGACTAAGAAAAACACAAGAAAAATTGCTCTCATGCTAATGGAGCTAAGTATGAAGGAGAATGGAGGAAAGATAAAGTTTTTTTGTAGATTTACATTTTTGTTTATTACAATTACTATTGCTATTATTATTAATTAACTTGTATTTAAATTTCAAATTATTTCAAAAAAATCTTGATTAGTTAATAAATAACATAATATTTATAATCACACATTTTCCTTTTGAATTTTATTTGAGATTGTTGCGGGCATTTGGCACATTTAAATAAATTATTATTTTTTTAAATTCCCAACTTTTAATTATACTCCTTTTTGATAGAGGTCTGTTTCCTAGAAGGCCTTAATGAGCGCCCCAAACGGCGGAGATTATCTCTATTAGTTAAGAGGCGACTCCGTGGCATGTTGGTGCGCATATAAGTATTTTTATAGTAAAATGATAACTCGTTACGAGAAGTCACTCGCATATTTAATACTGAAGTTTTATTCAATTTTATATAATAATTATAATTTATCAAACATTCTAGCTATTTATACTCAAAGTTATTAATAAACATAATAAAAAGCTTCTATAAAAAGATTTATAATAAATATAATTGTTATTAAAATGAAGAGAAAAGGTGGAATAAGCCCTTTTGAAGTTCAAAAAAATGATATAAATTATGAATCCTCAGAAGTTAATATTGATGTTAACAAGCTTCAAAAGCTATTTAAGCAGAAGCATGAGAGAGAGAGAGAAAACTGAAGAAGAGCATGAATTATTTAATTTCTGCTTTAAAAATTCTTAATGATTTTATGAATAGAGGACTGGATTCTTGCCATATTTAACTTAAACAGCAAAGCAAAAAAATGTAAATTCGTTAAGAGATAGAGCATGATGATGAAAAATAGATGCTTTCACATACTTTCTAGTCAATTTAAAAACTTAAGAGTCCCTCCATGTTTTCTTAATTTGATAATACAAAGACAACATAAGAAGTGAAAAAAGAGCTAGAAATAGAAATTTAAAGGAAAATTGGCTAAAAAGTTATGAAATTAATGACAATGCGGATATAGGCAAGCAAAACACAAAATACAAATCTTAGTGAAAGTCTAATGACTGAAATATAAGAATCAGTTGTTGACTAAAACTTGTAAGAGTAGATTAATTTTCCAAACGTTGACATTTTGGAAAAATAAAGTTCAACAAGTTCGATCATTAAAATTGAGCCATTTAATGATGTTAATTTGAAACTTGATATTGCTAAAATTAAAAGTGAAAATAATTATGGAAGAAATGGCATTGAAGACAATGAACTACTTTAACATAATTTGGATGAAAGTATCATAGATTTTTAGAATGAAAATTTTTCGAGACTGATTCTCCATATTTCTTAGTACATGAAAAAATAAAAACTTCACTATTAACATAAAGCAGACAAAAAGTAAACAGATTCAAACCTAAGAATCCCGTAAGATTTAATTCATTATCCAGGCAAAGCTAGTAAAATTTAGCAGCAGGTTAATTTGAAGAAATACTTTTAAAGGAAGACTTTTATGAAAGTTCTCCAATAAAAGCAATCAAGATTTTAATTCGTAAGTATTAATCCAATGAAACAATAAAATCAAGAAGATCTAAGTAAAATAGAGAAATCCTCATTCTTTATTACAGAAACTTCTATTTCTCGATTGTAAATTAAAATTAACGAAAGCGCTAACAGAATTAATCTTGAATCTGTGAAATCTAAAAACGATAATTTTTTTCGAAAAATTTTTCATTTAATTATAATTAGATATGTAGACTTTAAAAAAATAGCCTTTTTAGTTCTAATTTACATCAACACCAAGAGCTAATTAAATGAGTTTCAATGACTCTGCATTTTTTTTCTTAAAAAATATTGGAAAAATCTTGGATGTCTCCAAAGCAGGAAGATAAAAAGTATCACTTTTACTAGAAATCAAGCGATCTATATTTTGATTAAAAAGATTAGATTAAGAATAAAACCTTAAAAAATAGAAAGAAGTTCTACTCTTTAATATAGAGGCAATTACAATAAAAAAGTTCACAAAGTATGAATTTAAGTAGTCAGAAAGAATATACCTAAGTTGAAATTAAGCTAAAGAAAAAAATGAAAAATATGGAGTGGGAAACATAAGGGTCTTAAGGAATAGATTAAAGTTTCACTTCTCTTAGTAAATCAATGAATAATGTCATTTAAGAAAGCATCAAGCAATTTGAAAGAAATTCTTCTAAATCCTTATATTTATTTTATTGCAATAGTACTTTTCAAATATAATCCATTTCCATCCCCTAGCTCAAAGAAAAATGCACATTCCTGAATATAGAATAATTGAAATTTAAGTTCCAATACCTTCTGAAGAGCTATCAGCTCTTTAAGAGCCACCAAAAGCCTAAAACATGCTAAAGTATTTTAATGTCATGAAAAAGTCTTAGTCTGAAGCAGCTTTAACCCCTAAAGATTCAAATACAATGAAATTGAGCTAATTTCTAAGCAGCTAAAACTTTAGAAAATCTATCAGCAATAATAAGAGTAAACGAAATATAAGACAATTAAGGTGAAAAAGAGAGCCAAACGTCATAGTGTTGAATAACTAAACACACACTTATTATCACAGGATATACCGATAGTCAATTATGAACCAGGTATTTTAGTCCCAAAATAGTTTACAATCATCTATGAGTTAGTTGAATAGCTATAGCAATAGCTTTACAACTTACTTTCATTTTTCTATATCAGATAGAAGGTAAGAAAAAAATTATATTTGAACTTACACTTTAATTTGTAGCACGACTTTGTTGGGATTTTTAAGTTCTTAAGTTTAAGATAGCAAATATAAATAAACATCTCTCTGGAATAAATAGTAGCTCTTGTCATCAGTATTTATTAGAAGCTTTTAAATAGTAATTTTTAATCTATATTTTTATAAATTTACCTATAGAATATATGGAGAATGTCCCGAACAAATTGGAATTTAAAGCTTTAATGATTTATTGAAAGAAGAAACGTTGATCGAAATGAGCAAGATACTCTCGAGAAGAATATGAAATCAATTAGAAAAGTTAGCTAATCTCTATATGAATCACTTGAAGCATACATGCTATTGTAGGAATACATTAGAAATTGGAAATTAATTTTAATTAAATAAATAATTAATCAAAATAGTGGCAGTTAAAGTTGGCCAATTTGAACGATCTTTGGCTCATTCGATTGAGAATTTAAATTTAGCTGGACTTTAATATTGGCGGTACTATTTTATCTCATCCCTGGAGTGAGATAACTCGACTTTAATGTGAGGGTATAATTTAATTAATTAGAGGTGTTTAATTATAGTCGAGTTATCTCACTCCAGGATGCGATAAAATAGTACCGCCAATAGTAAAGTCTAGCTAAATTTAAATTCTCAATAGAATGAGCCCAAGATCGTTCAAATAGGCAAACTTTAACTGCCACTATTTTGATTAATTATTTATTTAATTAAAATCAATTTCCCAATTTCGAATGTATTCCTACAATAATGTTTAAAATTTATTAATCTGAAAATTCTCTCATGGAGTTAACTGATATATAACAATTAGTAGAGTGGGTTGTCAAAGCAAGACTATTTGTTCTGGAAGTTATAGAGCAATACAAGTTAAACTCCAAGAATATCAACATTAATGATATTAAGGAAAGAGAACTTTTATTACAGAGACTCGTGATTAAGAATGAGTCTACTTAAAGCACTTAATTAAACGAAATTAATGGAACATAAACATAGAAAGCATTATCAAAAATCACTAAGCGAATAGCTGATAATAGAAGTTTTAGTAATATAATGAAGAAAGATAGTCAAAAATTATCTATAGAAGCAAGAGAATTTATTTTTTAAAAAATCAATGAAAATGATACATTTAGCAGACAATACTAAAAGTTAATCAGCCAGAATTATTTAACTAACTCAACTTATGGTGATTAGTTATTTATTTTGATATTTTTTTAATTAACTATATTTTTTTAAAAAACGAGAAAATGAAAAATATTTAGAAAGAATAGGTTCATAGACTACTAGAAACGCAAATGAAAGGTAAGACTTATAGGTGTTTTTTGCTCTTAAAATTGGGTAGAAATTTTGGAACGAGAAACTTGGAAGAAATTAGAGGAATTTACTAAAAGATAATTCTGATTAGATAGATTGAATTTATTAATAATAATTGTTTTATTACTTCATTAAAAGAATATGGTTGTATAACAAAGTGAAAATATATTTCAAGAATTATAAAATTATAATAATCTTTAATAAAAAT